>CAWVNO010002109.1:0-15914 GCA_963930645.1 Salticus scenicus | reverse complement strand
CTGGTGTGTCACTCACTGAAGGATTTCAATGCATGTTTCCTCATATCAGCTGTTAACTAGCTCACCACCTGTCTTGACGTCAGATGTGACGTAACTGTATTACGTAATCAACAGTGCATCTTCGCTTCTCCGAGAGAGAAGTTTATATGAGTCTGTACGAGAAAGCTTTGCTAAGCGAGCGGCAAGAAATGCCCGCATTATGTTATTCTACTTTTCTATATTATTAAATGTTGTGATTGTTCAAAAGACTCTGCTTTTCACTCTGCGGACCCATTTATACCAACAATGGTTATGGGCCCAGAGACACGCATCTTACTGCGGACTTTTTAAAAATTTAAATTAACATTCGCTAAAACGAAAGTGCGACTTACTGTTAAGCCTAAGGGCTGAAATCGAAAGTATTTTTGATTCTATTTTTATAAAGAAGCTACTATAGCTGATTAAATATGTCGCAAGTATTAAATATAGAAAAGTTATCCAAAAATAATTTTGACACCTGGAAGCTGCAGATAGAAGCTGTTTTAATCAAGAATGATCACTGGAGTTATGCTAACGGAACGAAAATTAAGCCCGATGAAGGCGCCGAAGGCGAAGAAAAATGGCTCGAAATCGACCGCAAAGCTAGAGCCGATTTAATCCTAGCAATTACCCCAAGTGAGTTGTGTCATATTAAATATTGTACCACCTCAAATGAAGTATGGAATAAATTAAAAGTTGTTTACGAATCGAGAGGACCGACAAAGAAAGCCACCCTGTTGAAGCAGCTACTCTTTAAGAAAATGTCTGATAGTGAAAATATGTCCGATCACCTAAATATTTTCTTTGATATAGTGGACAAGCTAAAAGAAATGGACATTCAAGTAGCCGAAGACCTATTATCGATTTTGCTCCTATATAGTATTCCTGACAGCTATGAAAATTTCAGGTGCGCCATAGAAGCAAGAGATGAAGTGCCGCAGCCTGAAGCTCTGAAAATTAAAATGATGGAAGAATACGAGTCAAGAAAAAATAAAAAGCATCAAGAATCATCAAATGCGTATTTTACAACTCACAAGAAAAATCTTCCTGAAAAGAACAAAAGAGAAATCTTAAAGCCTGTGCAGAACAAGAACACGCATGGCGAAAGAAATTATGCAATCTTCAAATGCAATTACTGTTCAAAAGTAGGGCATAAAGCCTCAGAATGCAGAAAGAAGATCTCAGACAGAAAATTCACTTCATCGAATAAATACAAGGATAGATCTTTTATGGTTGAAGATAGTACAGAGTTCACGATGGCAGCCAGTAACTCTTTCCAAGAACATTCCGAGTGGTGTCTCGATAGCGGTACGACATCACATATGGCTCATGACAAGAATTTGTTTACAGATTTCGAACCTAGAATTGGATCATTTATAAAATTAGCTGTAGATGAAACAGCGGAGATCACAGGTGTTGGAACAGTCAAATTAAAAGTTCCCGGTAATCACGGTGTAACCAATTTAAAGTTGACAAATGTTTTGTGCGTTCCAAAATTGAAATGCAATTTAATGTCTATATCAAAAGCTACATCAAACAACTGCCGAGTTGTATTTACCGAAAAATGTGCAAAAATCACAGAGCAGGACGGCTCTCTGATTGTAAGTGCTACGAGAAAAGGTGATTTATATTTTTTTCAGCCGCATGTGGATATCGCTGCATCAACTCAGGTAAGCAACTTTCATAAATGGCATTTAAAATTAGGACATTTAAATGAAAAAGATTTAAAATTATTAAAATCTGAAAATATGTTAAGAGATTTAAATTTTAATGAAAAAGATTCCTTAAAAGATTGTAAAGTATGTATTAGGTCTAAACAAACTGTGAAACCATTTTGTAAAGAAAACAAATTTCATAGTGATGAATTATTAGAAGTAGTTTATTCTGATTTATGTGGCCCTATAAATGTTAAATCCCATGGCGGATCACGTTACTTTATTACTTTTTTGGATGATAAATCTCGTTACATTGAAGTAAATTTTCTAAAAACAAAAGATGAAGCTAAGAACGCATTCCGGAGATATAAAGCAGCAGTCGAAAATCGATTAGGAAAAAAAATTAAAATACTGCATACTGATAATGGATTGGAATATTGTGGCGGAGAATTCAATAAATATATTGAAGAATGCGGTATTAAACGCGAATTCTCAGCACCAATGACCCCTCAGCAAAATTCTAGAATTGAAAGACAAAATCGTACATTATGCGAAATGGCGAGGTGTTTATTAATGCAATCAAACCTTCCAAATACATTCTGGGCTGAAGCAGTAAATTGCGCTGCATATATTAGAAACAGGTGTCCCACTAAAGGAATTAAAGAAAATAAAACACCGTTTGAATTGTTTTTCGGTTATAAACCAACTGTTAACTATTTTAAAATTTTCGGACAGAAATGTTTTGTTCTAAATAAAAAATCAAAAGGGAAGTTTGAAGCTAGGTCACACGAACATATATTCGTTGGCTATTCAAATGAATCACGCGCTTACAGATTATGGAATAAGGATACCAGAAAAATTGTCATAAGTCGTGATGTTCGATTTATAGACGAATTTGAAATAAATGATTCAGCCACTACTGATCAATTAGAATTAATTTTTCCGTCTGAGAATAAATGCAATGATTGTAATATTAAAAATGAAACTCCTATCCCTACTCAAACCGCAGACAGGGGGGAAAACAGCGGATCGATTTCCTATCCCCATGAATGCAACGGAGAAAGTTTCTCTTTTTGGAAAGGGGGGGAAGCGAACCACTCTGAAGGGGGGAACGTGAAAGATGTGAGTGGAGGGGAGGAGAGTGTTGACGATATATGTAAACAAGAGGAAAGGATTAATAAAAACAATCCTATTTTTAAACGTGGTCCCGGAAGACCTAAAAAAAGTAAAAGTTGGAACTTTCAAAACTCTCATAAGGAGTGTATTACAGATACAAAATATAAAGATGAAACTTCTCAATTAGCTGATAACTCATTTAATGAAATTAATCCCAGCGTGATCGACGCGTTAAATGGAGATTATGCTAAAAATTGGGAAAACGCGATGAAATTAGAATATGATTCTTTAGTTAAGCAAAACGCTTGGGAAATTGTAGATAGACCAAAAGATAAAAAGGTAATTGGGTGTAAATGGGTTTTAAAAACAAAATTCAAACCAGATGGTCAAATTGAAAAATTTAAGGCCAGATTGGTTGCCAAAGGGTGTTCACAGAAACAAGGTATAGATTTTGAGGAAAATTTTTCACCAGTAGCCAGATTAAGTTCTATAAGAACTGCAATCGCGTATGCTATCCAGAATGGTTTCACAGCATACCAGTTAGATTTCATTATGGCATATGTTAACGGTGATATACATGAAGAAATTTATATGGAGCTTCCTGAATTTTTTGAAAATGATATACACGAAAATAAAGTGTGTTTATTAAAAAAATCTTTGTATGGGCTTAAGCAGTCAGGAAGACAGTGGTTTAAGAAATTAGATGAGAAATTGAGAAAAATGAAATTTAACCCTTTGAATTCCGACAAATGTGTCTATTACTCAAAATATCCTTTTGATGCTATTATAATCGTCTATGTCGACGATTTAATTTGTCTCACTAAAAGTGAAGAGCACTATTTTGATATAAGAAATAAATTAGCAGAATCTTTCAAAATGAAAGATATGGGCCTTCTGCATTATTGCTTAGGCATTGAATTTAATCAAGATAGGGACAGCATCACTATAACACAAAAGAAATACATTGAAGATTTACTAAATAAATTTAATATGGAAGATTCTGGAGTGGTAAATACACCTTTAGATAACAGTGTAAAATTAACTAAACAAATGTGTCCAAATACAGAAGAAGAGAAATCATATATGTCAAAGATTCCTTATAGACAATTAATTGGTTCTCTTATGTATCTATCAGTTGCTACCAGACCAGATATCACCCATGCTGTAAATTATTTAAGTCAGTTTAATAACAATCCAGGAAAACCTCACTGGATAGCTGCTAAAAGAATACTAAGGTATCTCAATGGCACTAGAAATTTAGGAATTGTGTATTACAGAGACGATAAACCATTGACAGCATTTGTTGATGCCGATTGGGCATCGGATATAAATGATAGAAAATCATATACAGGATACGTCTTTAAATATGCCGGTGGACCTATTTCTTGGGAATCTAGAAAGCAGCGAACCGTTGCTCTATCCACAACAGAATCTGAATATATGTCTCTGTCCGAATCCGCAAAAGAGACAATTCATGTTAGAAATTTCTTAAAAGAATTGGATCCTGAAATTGTATCAAGTCCTACTGCAATCATGTGCGACAATCAATCTGCACTGAGATTAGTAAAAAATCCTGTTCATCACAATCGATCTAAGCACATTGACATTCGTCATCATTTTGTGCGAGAAGTTTACAATAATAATCTAATTGACATTAAATATATTTCATCAGATGAACAACCTGCAGATATTTTAACAAAAAGTTTAAATGCATATAAACATGAAAAATGTTGTGATATTATAGGACTTAATACTCAGGACTGATGAACTTAAAAATATATATATATTTAAACTGTGTTTTCATTAAGAAATTAACTGCTTATATTTTACGTATTTTGTTTTATTATATTAACCATAATTATTTGCTTATAATTATATTTCTTTACTAACACTTTTCTCATTTTAAGTAACTCTTGCATAAAAATAATTTTCTGTAATTTTTAATCTGCTACTATAATGCATAAATATGTTTTATTTTCGAAACATTTATTGAAAAAGGGGGAAATGAAGGATTTCAATGCATGTTTCTTCATATCAGCTGTTAACTAGCTCACCACCTGTCTTGACGTCAGATGTGACGTAACTGTATTACGTAATCAACAGTGCATCTTCGCTTCTCCGAGAGCGAAGTTTATATGAGTCTGTACGAGAAAGCTTTGCTAAGCGAGCGGCAAGAAATGCCCGCATTATGTTATTCTACTTTTCTATATTATTAAATGTTGTGATTGTTCAAAAGACTCTGCTTTTCACTCTGCGGAACCATTTATACCAACACTCACACTACTTTCTCTTACCCTGAAAATCAATACTATAAATACAGGTTGGAGATTAAGAGGTAAGATAACGAGTACTGTTATGTAAACCTATGTTAAACAATTCAAATTCGGAAGAGTTTTATATGGTAATTAGTTCTGTGTGATGGGGCTACCGCCCTCCTCAACCCCCCCGTTTCATTAATGTACAAAAAAACAAGCAATGAATATTTAGCTTAAAACATACATTAATTACCATATCTCTATGAGGAATTTATTTCAATTTCTGAGCAGCTTTCCTGGAAATGGTAAAATATTATTAGCAAAGCACATCCACTAGCCACAAATAACTGTGTTGTGGCAGGGCTTTCTTAATAACCGGGCTAAGACAGCTGGGAAAAGGAGCAGGTGTCACGTGATCAAAGGAGGGAGCATTTGAACGTCTTTTCACCCAAAACCAAAGCCGTTATGTTTATGATTGTGATGCACGTGCTTGCTGTATTGATTTCTTTTATATTTTGTATATTTAGCAGTGATTATTCTGATGGATACATTTATTTTATAGACTGGACTGTAAATTCAATATAGAACCGCTGAAAACTACACTTATTTCGTTTCATTTAATGTTTCCGAATGATCATCATTTTAAAAAAGTAATGGTTGCAGTGGTTTTCAAGGGAGTTTACTTAGAATTAAAAAAATTTTCGTACGTCGAAAACATTTTGTTCATGTAGGTATCATACTAGAGGATATTATTTCATGAAACGATTGAATGGTAAATATATATTATTTTTCCCTACATTATTTCCAGACTGCTTAACCTGTTTGAGTAAAAGTATCTTAGTAAAGTAAATACTGAAAAGAAGAGAATGTGCAAAAAACTTTTTGGGAAAAAACACGCTTACTGTCTTATAAAAGAACTGAAAAGAAAAAAAAAAAATCATTCGGTGACTTTTTAAAAGAACTATAATATTTCATGCAGATTATAGTTTTCTATTGTATAGTATCTAGATTATTATTTCTTATAGATTAAATATTTCTTGTGTTATGAATATTCTTATTGAATAATAAAATTATTAATAATCAATAAAGATTATATGAGCTTATTTATGTTAGTTTATTGTTTTAATTTCACCTAACGTTTGATTTCATTTAAAATACTAACGATAAGAATATGTATCTCTTTTAGATAATATTTACTTTTCTGCTTGACAATATAAATAAATGAATATGAGCAGGTATTATTATCTTTAGTTCTCTAAAATGTTTCTACTTACAAGATTTAATAAAATAAAGAACTGAAATAATTGAAATATTTCTACTATTTAAATGTAATTTGAAGCACATTTTATTGTTGTTAAAATTTTATTAAAATTGTTGTAATCGCTTTTCTTTTCTAATTTTTCAAGGGTGTTTGATCATTTTGAAAAAAATGTAAAGTAATTTACATAAATTTATTCACACAAGTGAATTGAGTAATATTAATTCGACATTTTATTAAATTGTAAATGAATAAATAAAAATCTGGTGTGAAACAACCACACGACTTCCATTACCCGCTATTACATGTATTATATGCATTTTTGAGAGAGAATGTGATCAGAAAACATAAAAGTGACCAAAAAAGAAAATCGTTTGAGCCGTTTTTGAGATACCAACTTTCACAAAAAATCAATTATTGACCGGAAAACAATAATTACATACAAAAGCATATTTAAAAGTGAGTTAAAATGGCGAGTTTGAAAAAAATCCGTACAACCGTTTTTAAAGGAACGCCTTTGCGAGGCCTGAAATTGAGCTATTTATACAGGACGCCTATCATTTTTCATGAACTAACCAACTATATCATTCGAAAGGATATCTGATAGAGTGTTTATATAGCAAATTTGAAGAAAATCGTTAGAGCCGTTTTTGAGATACGGACTTACGGTCCCACTTCCGGTTTCCGATGTCCCATTTCCGGTTAAACTCAATTATTGACAGGAAAACAATAATTACATACAAAAGCATATTTAAAATTGAGTTAAAATGGCGAGTTTGAAAAAAATCCGTACAACCGTTTTTAAAGGAACGCCCTTGGGAGGCCTGAAATTGAGCTTTTTATACAGGACGCCTATCAATTTTCTTGAACTAACCAACTATATCATTCGAAAGGACATCTAATAGAGTGTTTATATAGCAAGTTTGAAGAAAATCGTTAGAGCCGTTTTTGAGATACGGACTTACGGTCCCACTTCCGGTTTTCGATGTCCCACTTCCGGTTTTTCAATTTTCACCAAAATTTGGAAATTTCATCTGTACGCCAGACATATTTGAATTCTAAAGTTTCGTAGCTCTATCTTTATTAGTTTCTGAGCTATAATAGCCAGAAGATTCTCCACATACATACACACTGACCAATTGCCAAAAACCACTTTTTTGGACTCAGGGGACCTTAAAACGTGTAAATCAGGTGAAAACCCGATATCGAATTTTCAGACCGAATACAATACTTCCATTACCTAAGGTAGTAGGGTAATGGAAGTAAAAATAGGTGAAAGATTTTCAAAAACCTTTGTTTGTGTATTGGGGAAAAAAAAAATCGAAATTAAACATGTATTTATACTTTCATTTATGATTATTCTAATCAATGTATTTTATTTTATTTGTCATTTAAAAATAGTAAACATAAAAAAAAAGCTTGTTTTATTTACGTACTTTACACATAATTTACTGCTATATCAACTTTTAATAATAATAATAAATAAATAAATAAATAAGCCAACCCCGCGATAAAGTTATTTATTAATGCATCCTTATATAAATCCTTTTAATTTCTTCATATTTTTATATAACATTACCTACATTTAATTATTCTTTTCAAATTTTTGATTTTAATTTTTGATATATTTTGATTAAATAATATGTTACCGAAATATACTCTAATCAGATTTGCAAATATAATACTTAAATGATATCGTATGCAGGGCCCGACTTAGACTACCTGGGGCCCCGGGGCAAGCCTATTCTGGAGGACCCCCTTGCAGTGGGATAAGAGCTCTTTAGGTTGCAGAATTTCTGCATACGCCTGTAGGGGGGCCTTTCCAGAAGGGGGGCCCAGGGCATTTGCCCCATATGCCCTGCCGTTAGTCAGGGCCTGATCGTATGCACTTATAATAGTAAGATTTTTCGTATGAGAAAATATTTTACAATTTCTAAACCATCATCTGCCTTTCTTATTAATTTTTTCTATTAATTACTATCTACTTCTTTTTCTAACGCAGATTTTTTTTAAAGTACATTTAAAGCTTCAAAAATATTAATCATTTCGCATAGTTTAAATGATATTAATGTTTAATTCTTGTGCACTTTAAATAATTATTCATCTTGCATATATGAACAAATAATAATACATTCCAATTAAAGGAAAAAAAAAAAGAAAGCATCCCACATTTTTCAATAAATTAAGTGCTATTTTACAGATTATTTTTGTTTTATTTTATTTTGTTTCAGCCGTGTACTAATTAAACATTAGAAAAAAGGCTGTTACTTTATTATATCTCCATTGTCTTAATTTTTACATAATTTCACCTTATAAAAAACTAGGAAATTAATACATCCCCCCCCTTTTTCCCCTTTTAATTTAAAAAATTAAAATATCTGTTTAACTATAACTACAATTTGAAATTAAGCTATTTTTTAATTTTCTTGATAAAAAAAAACTTTTCTTAGATAGATAGATATACAGAAAGAGAGAGAGAAACTTGAAGGATTTCAATGCATGTTTCCTCATATCATCTGTTAACTAGCTGACACCTGTCATGACGTCAGATGTGACGTAACTGTATTACGTAATCAACAGCGCATCTTCGCTTCTCTGAGAGAGAGTTTTATAAGAGTCTGTACGAGAAAGCTTTGCTAAGCGTGCGGCGAGAAATGCCCGCATTATGTTATTCTACTTTTCTATATTAATAAATGTTGTGATTGTTTAAAAGACTCTGCTTTTCACTCTGTGGACCCATTTATACCAACAATGGTTATGGGCCCAGAGACACGCATCTTACTGCGGACTTTTTAAAAATTTAAATTAACATTCGCTAAAACGAAAGTGTGACTTACTGTTAAGCCTAAGGGCTGAAATCGAAAGTATTTTTGATTCTATTTTTATAAAGAAGCTACTATAGCTGATTAAATATGTCGCAAGTATTAAATATAGAAAAGTTATCCAAAAATAATTTTGACACCTGGAAGCTGCAGATAGAAGCTGTTTTAATCAAGAATGATCACTGGAGTTATGCTAACGGAACGAAAATTAAGCCCGATGAAGGCGCCGAAGGTGAAGAAAAATGGCTGGAAATTGACCGTAAAGCTAGAGCCGATTTAATCCTAGCAATTACCCCAAGTGAGTTGTGTCATATTAAACATTGTACCACCTCAAATGAAGTATGGAATAAATTAAAAGAAGTTTACGAATCGAGAGGACCGGCAAAGAAAGCCACCCTATTGAAGCAGCTACTCTTTATGAAAATGACTGACAGTGAAAATATGTCCGATCACCTCAATATTTTCTTTGATATAGTGGACAAGCTAAAAGAAATGGACATTCAAGTAGCCGAAGATCTATTATCAATTTTGCTCTTATACAGTATTCCTGACAGCTATGAAAATTTCAGGTGCGCCATAGAAGCAAGAGATGAATTGCCGCAGCCTGAAGCTCTAAAAATTAAAATGATGGAAGAATATGAGTCAAGAAAAAATAAAAAGCATCAAGAATCATCAAATGCGTATTTTACAACTCACAAGAAAAATCTTCCTGAAAAGAACAAAAGAGAAATCTTAAAGCCTGTGCAGAACAAGAACACGTATGGCGAAAGAAATTATGCAATCTTCAAATGCAATTACTGTTCAAAAGCAGGGCATAAAGCCTCAGAATGCAGAAAGAAGATCTCAGACAGAAAATTCACTTCATCGAATAAATACAAAGATAGATCATTTATGGTTGAAGATAGTACAGAGTTCACGATGGCAGCCAGTAACTCTTTCCAAGAACATTCCGAGTGGTGTCTCGATAGCGGTACGACATCACATATGGCTCATGACAAGAATTTGTTTATAAATTTCGAGCCTAGAATTGGATCATTTATAAAATTAGCTGTAGATGAAACAGCGGAGATCACAGGTGTTGGAACAGTCAAATTAAAAGTTCCCGGTAATCACGGTGTAACCAATTTAAAGTTAACAAATGTTTTGTGCGTTCCAAAATTGAAATGCAATTTAATGTCTATATCAAAAGCTACTGCAAACAACTGCCGAGTTGTATTTACCGAAAAATGTGCAAAAATTACGGAGCAGGATGGCTCTCTAATTATAAGTGCTACGAGAAAAGGTGATTTATATTTTTTTCAGCCCTCAGGTGGATATCGCTGCAACAACTCAGGTAAGCAACTTTCATAAATGGCATTTAAAATTAGGACATTTAAATGAAAAAGATTTAAAATTATTAAAATCTGAAAATATGTTAAGAGATTTAAATTTTAATGAAAAAGATTCTTTAAAAGATTGTAAAGTATGCATTCAGTCTAAACAAACTGTGAAACCATTTTGTAAAGAAAACAAATTTCATAGTAAGGAATTATTAGAAGTAGTTTATTCTGATTTATGTGGCCCTATAAATGTTAAATCCCATGGCGGATCACGTTACTTTATTACTTTTTTGGATCATAAATCTCGTTACATTGAAGTAAATTTTCTAAAAACAAAAGATCAAGCTAAGTACGCGTTCCGGAGATATAACGCAGCAGTCGAAAATCGATTAGGAAAAAAAATTAAGATTCTGCATACCGATAATGGATTGGAATATTGTGGCGAAGAATTCAATAAATATATTGAAGAATGCGGTATTAAACGCGAATTTTCATCGCCAATGACCCCTCAGCAAAATTCTAGAATTGAAAGACAAAATCGTACATTGTGCGAAATGGCGAGGTGTTTATTAATGCAATCAAACCTTCCAAATACATTCTGGGCTGAAGCAGTAAATTGCGCTGCATATATTAGAAACAGGTGTCCCACTAAAGGAATTAAAGAAAATAAAACACCTTTTGAATTGTTTTTCGGTTATAAACCAACTGTTAACTATTTTAAAATTTTCGGACAGAAATGTTTTGTTCTAAATAAAAAATCAAAAGGAAAGTTTGAAGCTAGGTCACACGAACATATATTCGTTGGCTATTCAAATGAATCACGCGCTTACAGATTATGGAATAAGGATACCAGAAAAATTGTCATAAGTCGTGATGTTCGATTTATAGACGAATTTGAAATAAATTATTCAGCCACTACTGATCCATTAGAATTAATTTTTCCGTCTGAGAATAAATGCAATGATTGTAATATTAAAAATGAAACTCCTATCCCAACTCAAACCGCAGACATCCAAAGGGGGGGAAACAGCGGATCGATTTCCTATCCCCCTGAATTCAATGGAGAAAGTTTCTCTTTTTGGAAAGGGGGGGAAGCGAGCCACTCTGAAGGGGGGAACGTAGAAGATGTGAGTGGAGGGGAGGAGAGTGCTGGCGATATATGTAAACAAGAGGAAAGGATTAATAAAAACAATCCTATTTTTAAACGTGGTCCCGGAAGACCTAAAAAAAGTAAAAGTTGGAACTTTCAAAACTTTCATAAGGAATGTATTACAGATACAAAATATAAAGATGAAACTTTTCAATTAGCTGATAACTCATTTAATGAAATTAATCCCAGCGTAATCGACGCGCTAAATGGAGATTATGCTAAAAATTGGGAAAACGCGATGAAATTAGAATATGATTCTTTAGTTAAGCAAAACACTTGGGAAATTGTGGATAGACCAAAAGATAAAAAGGTAATTGGGTGTAAATGGGTTTTAAAAACAAAATTCAAACCAGATGGTCAAATTGAAAAATTTAAGGCCAGATTGGTTGCTAAAGGGTGTTCACAGAAACAAGGTATAGATTTTGAGGAAAATTTTTCACCAGTAGCCAGATTAAGTTCTATAAGAACTGCAATCGCGTATGCTATCCAGAATGGTTTCACAGCATACCAGTTAGATTTCATTATGGCATATGTTAACGGAATGTTACATGAAGAAATTTATATGGAACTTCCTGAATTTTTTGAAAATGATATACACGAAAATAAAGTGTGTTTATTAAAAAAATCTTTGTATGGCCTTAAGCAGTCAGGAAGACAGTGGTTTAAGAAATTAGATGAGAAATTGAGAAAAATGAAATTTAACCCTTTGAATTCCGACAAATGTGTCTATTACTCAAAATATCCTTTTGATGCTATTATAATCGTCTATGTCGACGATTTAATTTGTCTCACTAAAGGTGAAGAGCACTATTTTGATATAAGAAATAAATTAGCAGAATCTTTCAAAATGAAAGATATGGGTCTTCTGCATTATTGCTTAGGCATTGAATTTAATCAAGATAGGGACAGCATCACTATAACACAAAAGAAATACATTGAAGATTTATTAAATAAATTTAATATGGAAGATTCTAGAGTGGTGAATACACCTTTAGATAGCAGTGTTAAATTAACTAAACAAATGTGTCCAAATACAGAAGAAGAGAAATCATATATGTCAAAGATTCCTTATAGACAATTAATTGGTTCTCTTATGTATCTATCGGTTGCTACCAGACCAGATATCACCCATGCTGTAAATTATTTAAGTCAGTTTAATAACAATCCAGGAAAACCTCACTGGATAGCTGCTAAAAGAATACTAAGGTATCTCAATGGCACTAGAAATTTAGGAATTGTGTATTACAGAGACGATAAACCATTGACAGCATTTGTTGATGCCGATTGGGCATCGGATATAAATGATAGAAAATCATATACAGGATACGTCTTTAAATATGCCGGTGGACCTATTTCTTGGGAATCTAGAAAGCAGCGAACCGTTGCTCTATCCACAACAGAATCTGAATATATGTCTCTGTCCGAATCCGCAAAAGAGACAATTCATGTTAGAAATTTCTTAAAAGAATTGGATCCTGAAATTGTATCAAGTCCAACTGAGATCATGTGCGACAATCAATCTGCACTGAGATTAGTAAAAAATCCTGTTTATCACAATCGCTCTAAGCACATTGACATTCGTCATCATTTTGTGCGAGAAGTTTACAATAATAAACTAATAGACATTAAATATATTTCATCAGATGAACAACCTGCAGATATTTTAACAAAAAGTTTAAATGCATATAAACATGAAAAATTTTGTGATATCATAGGACTTAATACTCAAGACTGATGAACTTAAAAAAATATATTTAAACTGTGTTTTCATTAAGAAATTAACTGCTTATATTTTACGTATTTTATTTTATTATATTAACCATAATTATTTGCTTATAATTCTATTTCTTTACTAACACTTTTCTTATTTTAAGTAACTCTTGCATAAAAATAATTTTCTGTAATTTTTAATATGCTATTATAATGCATAAATATGTTTTATTTTCGAAACATTTATTGAATAAGGGGGAAATGAAGGATTTCAATGCATGTTTCCTCATATCATCTGTTAACTAGCTGACACCTGTCATGACGTCAGATGTGACGTAACTGTATTACGTAATCAACAGCGCATCTTCGCTTCTCTGAGAGAGAGTTTTATAAGAGTCTGTACGAGAAAGCTTTGCTAAGCGTGCGGCGAGAAATGCCCGCATTATGTTATTCTACTTTTCTATATTATTAAATGTTGTGATTGTTTAAAAGACTCTGCTTTTCACTCTGTGGACCCATTTATACCAACAAAACTTTTCAATATTGACACCATAATAATAATAAAAGTTTTGGAATTTAGATAATGTTATAATGAAGAAGATTCTGCAATTTGTAATTAGTAATTAAATATTTATTTATTTATTTATTACTTCCATTACCCTACTACCGTAGGTAATGGAAGTATTGTATTCGGTCTGAAAATTCGATATCGGGTTTTCACCTGATTTACACGTTTTAAGGTCCCCTGAGTCCAAAAAAGTGGTTTTTGGCAATTGGTCAGTGTGTATGTATGTGTGTGTGTGTGTGTGTGTGTATGTGTGTGTGTGTGTGTATGTATGTGGAGAATCTTCTGGCTACTATAGCTCAGAAACTAATAAAGATAGAGCTACGAAATTTTAGAATTGAAATACGTCTGGTGTACAGATGAAATTTCCAAATTTTGGTGAAAATTGAGAAACCGGAAGTGGGACATCGGAAACCGGAAGTGGGACCGTAAGTCCGTATCTCAAAAACGGCTCTAACGATTTTCTTCAAACTTGCTATATAAACACTCTGTTAGATGTCCTTTCGAATGATATAGTTGGTTAGTTCAGGAAAATTGATAGGCGTCCTGCATAAATAGCTCAATTTCAGGCCTCGCAAAGGCGTTCCTTTAAAAACGGTTGTACGAATTTTTTTCAAACTCGCCATTTTAACTCACTTTTAAATATGCTTTTGTATGTAATTATTGTTTTCCTGTCAATAATTGAGTTTAACCGGAAGTGGGAAATCGGAAACCGGAAGTGAGACCGTAAGTCCGTATCTCAAAAACGACTCTAACGATTTTCTTCAAATTTGCTATATAAACACTCTATTAGATGTACTTTCGAATGATATAGTTGGTTAGTTCAGGAAAATTGATACGCGTCCTGTATAAATATCTCAATTTCAGGTCTCCCAAGGGCGTTCCTTTAAAAACAGCTGTACGCATTTTTTTCAAACTCGCTATTTTAACTCACGTTTAAATATGCTTTTGTATGTAATTATTGTTTTCCTGTCAATAATTGATTTTTTGTAAATGTTGGTATCTCAAAAATGGCTCTAACGATTTTCTCTTTAGGTCACTTTTATGTTTTCTGATCACATTATCTCTCAAAAATGCATATAATACGTGTAATAGTGGGTAATGGAAGTCGTGTGGTTGTTTCACACCAGATTTTTTTTTCTTGCAGATTAAAAAAAAGGGGGGGGGGGTCATTTTATTTTCTTGTTTTATTTTGTTGGAGCAATGGAAAAACATTCAATTATTTTTGTTTGAGCAACATTCAGTTATTTCATCAAATGTTGGTTGCTCATTTAATACAGAACTTTATTTTGTAAAAACGATTAATTAATTAGTATAACAAATTAACAGCTTTCTTCTTTTTTAGATTTTTATTATTATTATTATTATTTATTTACCTTTTTATTACCAGAAAATCAATTTTAAAAGAGCCTAAATAAATTAAATTATATTTTTATTTGTAATAAGCTTGTCACAAGCTATTTTTTAAATTACATTACTGATATAAAAGTTTCCCGTAAGTATTAAAAAAACTATATATATATATATATATATATATATATATATATATATATATTAAAAACATTGATACAATAAAATAATATTTTCAAGTCAAAATTTTAGTAATGTCATAATAATAAAAAAAATTCTGCAGTTTATGATGAACATGTTAAGATAATATTTTGTCTACTTCTGTTTTTCTCATAAAAATTAGCTTAAAAAAAAAGAAAAAAATAAAAATTTTTTGTCGAAAGAACAAAATTATTAAGCATTAAAATGTTATTTTATCAAATCTTGATTGCCATATTTTGTATAGAATTTTATTTTAAACAAATAGTAACTGATTAATGAATTTTTCTTCTCTTTTTCGTAATTCAAAAAGAACTCAAATGTGCGAATTTCTCTGTTATTATTTATAAATGCAATTTAAAATAAGCTATTTCTGTTTTATTTTTAAATTGCATTACTCAAATGAACATTTTTCTCATACTTAAAAAATTAAGTACTGATATAATTAATATTTTATCTCGAAATTTATATGATGTTACAACAAAAAATTTCTACAGT
>CAWVNO010002108.1:0-12000 GCA_963930645.1 Salticus scenicus | reverse complement strand
TGTTTTTTCGGCAATAAATTGCACGAATAACTCCAGAAAAGGGCACCGCCTGTTTATATTTTCTTCTAATCCAGAAAGAAGGAAAAAGTGGATTATAAATTGCAGATGTAACTCGTGGATACCCGAGGCAGAAGCAAAACTTTGTAGCGTAAGATTTCCCTTATTTTCAAATTATTTCATTTTATTTTCAAAGTTGTTTGACAAATTTAATATGAATGTACTGTTTTTTTTAAGTTATTGTTTTAAATTCTTTTAAAATTAACTTTAATATTACATTTTTTTTAACGTGAAGGGTTGCAGATTTGAAAATGTTGGCGATGTTCTTAAAATTGCCAACTTGTTTGTTTCCTGATAAGAAGTTCTAGCTCACTTGATCTGTATAGAAGTTTAAAGGCGATAACAACGCTAATCAGGTAACCTAGCTTTTTATACCGCCAACACTTTCCCAGACGGGATAGAAAATGGCGGACACTGCGCCAGCTCTTATCATATAGGAGTCTTAGGTTGAACTATAAATCTGTGATAATTAAAAACAAAGTTATGGATTTTTTTTACTTTTTACGAAAAAAAAAAAAAAAAAATCGTAATTTAAAAAAAAATATATATTAATGAAATTTAACCAAATTTGGTATTTAGTTGGCCCCTGACATAAACTGGTGCTGATTAGATTTGGGGATCAATCGCTCAACAGGAGGCGCTGTAATCATATTTTTTCTAAATTTTTAACATGGCAGTATAGGACAAAATTTCGTATAAATGTACATAATGAGAGTTATTATTAACCTGCGATTGTAAAATTAATGTGAATTATTGATAATAGTAGTAGTTAATTAGGAAAAAAATGTTGTGTATGTGGGGACATCGCGTACCCCACAGGGGGGGGGGGATTTTCAAGATGGGTATCTTTCGAAAGTTCTCGTCAATACCTTTAAAAGGAATGGTTGAACTATAAATATGTGATAATTTAAAACAAAGTTATCGATTTTTTTTACTTTTAACGAAAAAAAACTTGGAATTTTTTTTTTTTTTAAATATTGCTACTGAGTGAATTTGTATAGGAAAATATAGAAGAAAGTATTGTGGTGGCCACAACATACTAGTTTATTATTATTATTTATTTATTTGTTTTTCTTTAATTCCAAAAGAAAAACAAGAAAAACCCTTTTCATTTGGTCTACTTTGTCAGAAAAATATAGCCCTCACATAAAAAAAGAACGCGAAAAACTATTAGGTGTACAAATTAGATCGGTCCGTTTTCGAATGATGGTGCTGCTGTTATGAATGTTTCACAGTCACTGCTAATTTCGGTAGTTTTAGAGGAACCAGTAATATTCAGTTTATATCACTTTGAATTTCATATAAAAAAAACCTTGTTTTTAACTGTGTTGAATATGTCATATTTTATGTTTACTATTGAATACGGCAAATTTGTGCAGGAAGTTTTAGTTTTCTGTTTTAATTGAAAGAAAAGTGCAACTGAAGCGCACCGAATGCTTGTGGAAGTTTATAATGACAATGCAACCACTGATAAATCTTGTAGAAAACGGTTTCAACGTTTCATGAAAGGTGAAATGGCGAATGGTTTTCAGCGTTGAAGACACGCTTCGCTCTGGACAACCAAAAAATTCGAAGACAAAGAATTGGAGGGATATTTCTCTATGAAGATCCGAGTCAAATGCAAGAAGTATTTGCAGAATGACTTAGAGTGGTTCAACAAGGAGTTTCCATACGATTGCAATCTATGGGAATGGTCCAAAAGCAAGGGAAATGTGTGCTTATGAATTGAAACCGAGAGACTTTGAAAGGATATTTTTTCACTTCCGAGCTGCTGATTCAAAGACAACCAAGAAAGGGTTTTTGACATCTACATCAGAATGTAACTGAGAATGAAAAATGGATACTCTACGACAAACACAAGAAAAAATGCTATGCTATAACTGATCAGTCGTTGCCATTGACTTTGACATCAACACCAAAACCGAATATTTATACTTCGAAGGTCATGTTCTATAACTGGTACAAAATGGCGTTGTATACATATGAGAATAATTGTCAACTTATTACCTTTTGGCTACCGGAAAAATTTTATATATTTTTTATTATACTTTAGGGGGCGTCCATTAATTACGTGATGTGTTCAGAGGGAGGGGGGGGGGTCGAGCCGAATTTCATCCAATCTCACGAGGAGGAACTCTGCAAATATCACGTAATTTTTTTCCAGCAAAAAACAGCGTAAAATCGCGAGAAAATTGAGTTAAATTCAAGTAAAACGTGTTTATTGACTTAGATATGGTAATATCTGACAAAATAATATTTATCGTGGCTATCCGAACGCCGCGAAGCAGCACAGACTGTGATCTATTCTAGACTACAACCTATGCAATCTTGAAAACTAGTCTTCAATAAAAATAATAAAGCAAATTGTGTTTTTTTAAATAAATCCAACGCATTTATAGTAAAAGTACGAATTTTGAAAAATCTCACGTGAGATTAGGGGAGGGGGTCGAGACAAATCTCAGGAAATCTCATGGGGGGGGGTCAAAAAATCATCAAAACTGCCTCACGTAATTTATGGACCCTCCCTTATCAGTGAAAACCGATATAGTCCACTGATTAAATAAAATAAATATTTTTTATTAAATTTTTCCGGTAGCCAAAAGGTGCTAAGTTGGCACCTATGATTATGAACCACTACAATCTAGTGATTCCATTACGAGCAATTGGTATAAGCTACAACTGATTCATGTGGGTTATATAATATAAGAAAAACGGCCAGAATACGAACAAAGACATGACAAAGTTATTCTTCTGCATAAAATCGCTCGGCCTCACGTCGAAAGAAAAAAAAAAATAGAAACGCTTAAGTGGAATATTTTACCGCACTCGTCGTATTTTCCGGACGTGTCCTTTGTCTACTAGTTGTTTCAATGGAAGCACCACGTGTTGGCAGTTCATTAGTTCACTTCTTTCGCAAAAATCGAAAATTGGCTCCTAACTTGGATTACATGAAAAGACGAAACATTCTTTCGATATGGAATTCAAAATTTGCCTAAGAATTGGGAAAAAGTAGTAACTAGTGATGGACAATACTTTAATTAATCTGTTCATTCATTTTGTTCTGAAATAAATGCATTTTTTACATTTTTGTCAAAAAAATTAAAAAAAAAAATTTTTTTGAAAAAAAAAATTGCATTTTTGAAAAAAAAAAAAAAACTAGTTGGCATAGGTGGACTCTGCTCAGTTCCCCATCATATTTATGGTCTCATAAATTTCTAGTGCGAGACATATTATAATCATGTTAAAAGAAATGAATTTGACCAATGCTTGATTCAGTGACAGAATGAAATCCCCGCCTAATAGGCTATCCACCGTTCACTTCTATATATTTATCTTTTTCTAATCCATTAATTTATTTTATCAGGGTCAATTCCGTTGTTTAGTTTTCATGCTACTATTTCCAATGTAATAATCCTCAAAATTCATATTTATATGAAAAATCTACAATTTCGCCATGTTGGTAAAATCGTAAATTACGAATAATTTACGAAATTTTCCTATTAGAATCAGGGACCGATTTACTCACTTGGAGGCCCAGGGCACTCATGTTCAATGGGCCCCTTTTTCTCGTACTTTAATGTTACAATAAACAAAACAAACCGCTTATTTCTGATTCCATCGTCTAAAAGTTCACTTCACTTTTCATTTTGTTGGTAAGAGTAAGGCTAAACAAGATCTGTGGCTTGTCTATTGGATCAACATACGTCGCCCCCATGTATCTGCATTGCGGTGCGTGCCTCGGATTAGTTAGTCTGTAAAAGTTTGGAATACAAGTATTGGTAGTTTGCAGTTGTATTTGCGTTTAGCGAAAATATTGCAATTTTTCCAATGAGTTGATAGTTTCCTTGAAAGATCATCACGCTGATTTATAAAACAGCGCAGTAATTCCTCCATCCATTGACGAAAAACACAAAACAACGATCATTATAGCAAAATATGGAAATTTTTCTTTTTAACTATTTTTTAAAATGTATGATGAAATTTCTTGGGGGCCCCTTTACTGTGAGGGCCCAGGGCACGTGCCCCGAATGCCCTGCCTTAAATCAGGCACTGATTAGAATATCTGTATTCAATCATGTTCAAACAAATATCATAAATGTAATTTTGAAGTTGTCTAATGTATTTACGATCCTCAAAATGGAAGTTTATGCTCAATTTTGCCTATTCTGACATGTTAAGTAAATCGTAAATTCCAAATAACTTACGAATTTTTTAAATTAGAAAAATCATAGTCTATCATATTCATGCCAGTATCCTAAATAATATTTCGAAAGTGGTTCGACATCTTTACGATGAAAATATCCCTCAAGATTGACGTTTATGTAAAATTTTGCTCTATTCTGCCATGTTAAGAAATTCGTAAATTTCCAATAACTTACGAAATTTTTATATTGGAAAATTCATAGTCATTAATATTCATGCCAGTGTCCTAAATAATATTTCAAAAGTAATCTGACATCTTTACGATGAAAATATCGTTCAAAATTGACGTTTATGTGAAATTTCGCCCTATACTACCCTGTTAAGAAATTCGTAAATTTCCAATAACTTGCGAAATTTTCAAAGTAGCATATTTATAGTTACTGATGTTCATTCCGGCATCAAAACTGATATTTTAAAACTGGTCTAACATTTTTACAGTAAAAAGTTTCCATTTAATGCACGTTTAAGTGAATTTTTGTCCTATTGTCCCATGTTAAGAAAATCTTAAATTTCTAATAACTTACGAAGTTTTTTAATTCGAATGTTGCAAATGAATAGGGTTCTTTCCAGTATCGAAAGTAATATTTTAAAACTGATCTGACCTCTCTGCGATCATTTGTTCGTGAGATATCGTGTACACAGACTAACAAACTAACGGACTAACACACTAACAGACACCATACAAATTTTGTCATTTTCGGATTCCTCTTACCTGAAAACGTGTAAAAAAGTCAAAAAACCGAGGTCGAAAATTTTCACGATTACCTATAGCAGGGATGGAATACGGGCGCAGAATTCATACCACTATCAATGCAAGAAAATTTTCTACTTCTTAAATCAACGATATTATAGGTAGAGAAATTTCTTAAACAGATTCCGGTATGAATTCTGCGCCCGTGTTCCATCCCTGCTATAGTATGATAGGAAACTAAAAAAAGGACCGACAGAACTAATTTGTAATCCTAATAGTTATCATTAATCACTTAGAATTTTTCCAAACTTAAAAAGTTATAAAGTAATAATGTTATTCATCAAAAAATTATTCATTAAAAAGTTATTCATTAAAAATGTTATTCATTAAAAAGTTATAATGTATTCAACTATTAAAAAAAATAAATCAAAATGGCCTAATGTTTATTTATTTGATGGGTGACAGTTTTTAAATGTGACATTCAGCACTGTACAAACAACAATATATGGAAATGTGCTTTAATTTTACTATTTATTCAGTAGTTATATTTTATACTAATTTAAAAATTAAACATTGATTTTGTATTTCTATCAGCAAAATGAGGTTATTTCATTGCATGTCCTTTTTTTCCGAGACGTACACACATACACTACAGATGATAAAATTTTCATTTTATGTGTTTCCCAGCTACATTACTGATGGAAATATATAAATATATACACTAAGGGACAAAGAAGAAAAAAAAAAGGAAAATTACTGTCTTTGACAGGATTTAATTTAATATGACAGAACTAATTTATATATTGCAATCTTCTAACTAAAAAAAAAGAAGAAAAAATTGTTTGTTATTAGCCATACTGGCTAATAAAAAGCTCTATATTTCTCACATAGTAACCATTGGCAAGGTAACCGTATCTGCAAACGCAGATGTAACGGTTATTATGTGAGAAATGTCGAGCTGTTTATCAGCCAGGGTGGCTCAGTGGAAGAGCATCTGCAGAGGGCCTGTGTTCATTTCCCGGCTCTGGTATTTTTTGAATGGTATTTGGTATTGGGTAATGGTATCTGGTATTTGGCTAATAAATTTTCACTGTTGATGAGTTTATCAATAAAATTTCTAAATACTTTAAAATAATTTAAAAGATTAAATGGTAAAATTGGATGTTGGCGGGCATCCTGGTGCATTGGAAGTGTAACAACGCAAAATCGCTATCTGAAAGAAATAGTTCTGTCGTACTAGAAAGAACGCACCTGTATAGATATAGTGATTTTGCCGAATATTGAATATCTAGAGCAATGTTGCCAGATCTGGCGAATTTTTTATTCAATAATCACAAACAACTTTGAAAAGAAATATTTGATATACAAAATAGACGCGATCTTTTTTTCTTTTTTTATGTCCCTTAAGTGTACATAAATACGAATATATGCAGAGCTTGATGTCTTCACCCTTTTTTCAGGACACTTTCACGGATGAGACTTTCACCCTTTTTTAAACCGCTGTTTTTATGCAAGAATCTGGATCCTTTTTTATCAAGGTACATTATTTTTTTTAAAAAAATGTAGTAAAGATTTTCGGACCCCCCCCCCCCCCCAAAAAAAAAAAAAAAAAAAAAATAAAATAAATAAATAAATAAAATAAAATAAAATAAAATAAATAAAAAGGTTCCAAAAAGGGAGAAATTTTTTTCATCTTTCAAAGTGTCCTGAAAAAAGGACTGAGATTTCGAGCTTTGTATATTAATATACCTAAAATAAAAGCATGTGTAAAATGCATCTGACTTTACTTTAAAAATAAATAGAAGTTTACTTCATTAAAAAGCCAAAATAAATATTAAACTATTACTTTGAAAATTAAAATATGAGGGGCCATAAGAAGGGTTTTCGGATTTGTGAAATTTCAAGTTTCTACTTTATTACACGAATGGTTAGACTACTATAAATAAAATAAAAAGTGATGCGAATTTATTCATAAAGTGTATTATAACAGTTACGAAATATGGCATTACTCCATACCTGTCAATATTTTAATTCATTCCGCAGCATTTTTAGCCCCGCCTTTATTCCATACTACTTTTGTTTCCAGAGTATTTTATTTTATTTATTTTTAATCTTAGTTATATATTGAAGAAAAATATTATATAAATAAATTGGTACAAAATAAAGGTGGAGCTAAAAATGCTTCGGAATAAATTAAAATATTGGAAACTATACATAACAGGGTCAATGCATAAACCACCTCACAATCATTGTTGGCATAACGTTAAATGCAAGCTCGGCCTTTTGGCGTTGCAAGTTGCTTAATTTTAGAATATTGTTTTCCATATTTATGTTTATATTACAAATGATATATATAATAATTATACTATTTATAATGAAAGTATTTGTACAGTCGGGGAAAAAAAAAAAACGCAGCACTTGATGGTATTTCGTTATTAATTGACGCAGAAAAATTTAATAGACACCATTCAACAGGAAATGAAATGCACTTTCTGAAAATGTCGTCGAATTTTGAATTAGGGGTCATCTACATATTAAAATGAGCGCCAACTTGGATTTTTTCAATAGCAACACCCAATTTTGACTTCATATTCGAATTTCTGAGAGTCTGGCAGTGCGGAAAAGTATACTATTTGTATACTTTATCTTTACTCTTCATAGAGTTATGATCAAAAATGTGTTAGGGGGCTATCTCTAAATATAGAAAAAAAAATTAAGATCCTACAAGAACTAGACAAAATTATACTGTTTCACACCAGAAATATTTCAAGAAAAAAGAGTTATAAAAAGAAATAAAAATATTAACATCTTTGCAGTATTTTAATTATCATAAATTTAGTTTTTTGGATATGTATATACTTTAGTACTTTTTTAGATAATTTTAGTTATATTTAAATACATTACACTTACGATTGGTCAGACAATACTTTTTATAAAAGTGCAATATTTTTCAATTAAAAAGTATCTATCATGGATAAACTGATCACCAATAAAGCTTAAATTTTCTTTCGTACGTGTAACATAATATACAAACTGAAATAATATAGCTATATATACAACAACGCATAAACTAAATCTTTTCGGATAAATTATTGTAAAGTTTCAGAAAGTAAATATTAAACAATTTTAATAGCACTTAACAGTTTTGGGTCAGTTGAACTCTTTGGTACTGTACGATTTGTTTTATAATTTCTATGAAAATATAATTTCTTAATTAACGCTTTCGCGACTGCTGATGTAGATTCACATCATTTGAAAATCTGTAACAATGCCAGTGGGCGTTTCTTTCGTAATTTGTGTGTTACTTATTTCTTAAGCATGTACCCAGTGTTCATATTTTTGTAATAAAATATACTATGGATAGAAATATATTAATTATAAAGAATGTAGTTATAATGTATATCCATCTGTAATATAATTGTGGCACAGAAAATTTGTTTTGAAATATTTTATTTTGAGAGTATTTCAAACAGTAAACCCCGCCTATTTAGTTAATTTTTTTCTTCTCGTGTTCGTTTAAAGGATTCTAAATTTATCACCAGTAATCGATGAAGTAAATAACACTTGTGTATATTTTTGTCAATGTAAAATAAGGGGTTTAACACGAATACTCAAAGTCACATTCACTTTTCGTTTCTGTATTGTTTTGTTTTGAAGAACGATAACAGGCGGGGCTTTAGAAAACAGGAATTCTTGATACTTACACAAATGTCTAAAAATCAACATTTTTGTTTCATTTCTTTGCCTTTGACGTTGTTGTTATATAACTTGACCCTTAAATAAAAAATAAAAATATTTTGTTCAATTTTCTCCGTTATTTTTAAAGATTTGCTTCGTTATCTCATTCAAAATTTTTTAAGAGACGGCCCCCTAAACCACTCCAAAAGAAAGATTTATTTATATCTCGAAAACTAATAACTGGAATGAGCTGCAAATTTGCACACCCATATTTTTCAGCATTAGGATTCATTTTATGTAAAAATTAATATAGGTCATAATTAATAATTTTTATGAATATGAATTTATTAATATTTTTCAGAATTAAAAATATTTTTCAGAATCGAAATTAATGATGGATTATGTTTGGGTTTCTTCACTGTATCTCGTAAAAAAAGAATTATATCGATCAAGTTATTTTTTGTGAAGATACTAATAAAAGTTTGAAATATGAATTTAACATTAGCACCTTCAAACTTTGAACGCTTATAACTCTGTGAAAAAATAAGCAAAATATACAACCAATATACTTTTTCGCATTGTCGCGATCCCAGGAATTCAAATATAACATAAAAATGGGGCATTACCATTGAAAAAATCAAAGTTGGTGCGCGTTTCAATATGTAGACGACCCCCAATTCAAAAGTTCCGTTCATTTTCTGAATCTACTCTCAATTCCCCGTCGAATGATACCTATTACATTTTTGTGCATTGATTAGCAGCGGAGTTACATCGAGTGCTGCGTTTTTTTTTTTTCCCCGACTGTACCTACAGTGCATTGATTGTAGAAAAACAAATATATCTCGTATATTCTTAAGAAATATTGTAGCAGACAGATTGCAAAAGGAACTCCATAGGCGGAGTTACAGATTTCCAAATACTGCAGAATCCACCTCCACATTGAAAGTGTAAATATTGTTTAAGATATAAAGTATACATATACAGGGTGGGTCACAGACTACATTTTTTCCCTGACTCTTCCACCAATATTTTATTTATTTATTTGCTTTTTTTTTTTTTTTAATAGTATGTTTGCATCATCAATGAAGTTAAAATTATCATATAAATATTCTGGTGAAAGAATCAGAGAAAATAGGCGGGTCTATAACCTCCCTGGCATAAAAACTGATTTAAATATTTTTAAAGAATACTTAGTCTTAGTGCAACAAAAGTGAAATTTAAAAAGATTTTGATTAGAGATATCGATTTCATCATTTTCCAACCAGTAAGAAGTAACAGTGCATGGAATATATTCACTGTAATCAATATTGTGTTTTACTTTTAATTCTAACCTTTTTCTTTCTCTCTTTCTTTTTTTTTTTTTTTTTTTTTTTTTGTTCAGATGAGCGCAGTGGAGCAACGTTTTATCTGTATGTATAATTTATGTCATGCTGTACTTTCTATTATATTTCAATTAGAAAGTGTTCCACCTTTTGCTCATACAAAACAGTAGAGCAAATCACTAAAAATGGGTGAAGTTTTGGCAAAAATGCAAAAGTATGAATCTGTGGTTCCCCAGGATCAGGGTTCGTATGGACCAGCCCTTTTTTAATGATTCTTCAGCAACGATTTTCAAAAATTAAATTTTACTTATAAAGGGCTGCTTTTAAGAAAATTGACCAGTAAAATTTTATAGTAATTTTTGTCATAAGGTTAAATTATGACAAAAATTATTATAAAACTTACTGGTGCTGAAAAATAAGGACTGTGCGAACCCTGTTGGATAGAGTACTGCATTGGGTCAGGTAACCCTTTTTTACCTGAACCCTAATCATAATTATATACTGATACTAGCAGACCCGGCCACGCGTTGCTGTGACTAAGTTATACGTTGAATTATACGGCTGTAAACTATTTAGTACTGTCAAATTATTATTTACGAACAAAGACGAAAACGTTGTAGCCGATGTAAAAACCCACAGGGTTGAGATTTGAAACTTAGGTCAAAATTTGGAAGCGATTGATAAAAATTTTCGTAGTGTTGATATTAAGCCCAAATTAATTTTATTGTAGGGTCCTATAAATTTTAATGGAGAAGTGATATATATTATTTCTAATGCTACTTTGGATAAAATTGCTAAAATGACTAATATATAAATTAAATTCTATTAAAATTCTATTAAAAGAAAAGTATAACAGAAACAGACGATTTTAAAATCAATTTTTATGGAGGAGTGAAATATAATATATGCTATAATGGATAATTTTACTATAAAATGACCTCATCATTTTAAATATTTTAAAGAGGGCAACAGCTGTAGTTATAAAAAAGAAAACAATAAGGCTAAACCAGAAAAATAAGTAAATTTGATAAGTATTTTAAAACTTTAAAATTGGAAATCTTATGAAATATTGGACATTTAAAGTAAATACATGTATCATTTTAAATAGAAAAAGATTTTGGAAAAGTTTAGTGTATTTTAACGAAGTGATGAGAAGTTTTTGAGTATGTTAAAATTTTAATAGTAAATTCAAGTTAATAAAGATGGGAAACATTGAGGATTAAGATAAGAATAATTATAAGATTAAAAAAAAAAAAAAACTTTTTATATACCATGCTTTTAAATTTTAATATACTAATAATATACTAATTAAAAGGAAAATGATAAATATTCTATCATAGTTTGAAGTCAAATTTGTTTTCAAATGTCTAAATAAAATATCTGATGTAAGATACTAATATTTTGCAGCGGAATAGATTTCATTTCTGTCATCCTTGGCGAAAAAAAAAGAATATCGCCAAATTATCTGGCGAAAATATTTAATTCCTTTCAAAAATCATGGTTATTTTAACAACTTATATTAAAAGAGTAATGAATAATATGAAACAATATTTCGTACAATACATATTACATGTCATACATACGTACAATGAATAATACATATTACATTTCGTACAATGCATACATCTGGCATGTATATTTTCGTGTTATGCTTTTGATCGCCAAATAATAATAATAATAATAAAAAAAGCCAAGGGCGACAGAGTTTTGAAATTTAAAATTAAATGTCAATTTGACAGCAAAATAATTCAATCTAACACCCGCGATAACTAATACATATCTATACCCAAATATAAGGATTAAATTCGGGAAATAAATTTCCTCGATTTTTAATAATTTCTTACAAAAAATCCAGTGGGCAATTAACATAGGAAATCTTTTCTTGGCTGCACAGACGGTCAGTGAGTCACACTTCGCTTGCGTATAGAACTCATAGATATAGTATAGCATTTATAGAATAGAGGGATCATTGGGGAGAAAAAAGTTATTCCTTTTCATTTGGGAAAAGACGATGTTTTTACCAAAATATGGCCGTCTTTCCCCGAGTGA
>CAWVNO010002107.1:0-31126 GCA_963930645.1 Salticus scenicus | reverse complement strand
TAATAGAGCTTTGCGATCGCAATCACTTCCAGAATGTGCAAAACATATTCTAGTTTCATAACAGAACAGCAGGGACCTGCCAAAGTTAAACCATTTGGCCAGGAGAGCCCTTTTATGCAGACTTTTGCCAGATTTCGATACCCAAAATTTTTGCGATTTTCGCAGAATTTTTTTCAAAAGCCGATTCCAAAGCAACTAATAGAGCTTTGCGATCGCAATCACTTCCAGAATCTGCCCCACGAAGTCTACTTTCATGATAAAGCACGAGGGACCTGCCAAAGTTAAACCATTTGGCCAGGAGAGCCCTTTTATGAAGGCATGTGCTCGATTTCGTCGCCAAATTTTTTTGTCGAATTTTACGACCTCTCATTTTTTAAAAGTCGATTCCACAGCAGCTAATAGAGCTTTGCGATCGCAATCACTTCCAGAATGTGCAAAACATATTCTAGTTTCATAACAGAACAGCAGGGACCTGCCAAAGTTAAACCATTTGGCCAGGAGAGCCCTTTTATGCAGACTTTTGCCAGATTTCGATACCCAAAATTTTTGCGATTTTCGCAGAATTTTTTTCAAAAGCCGATTCCAAAGCAACTAATAGAGCTTTGCGATCGCAATCACTTCCAGAATCTGCCCCACGAAGTCTACTTTCATGATAAAGCACGAGGGACCTGCCAAAGTTAAACCATTTGGCCAGGAGAGCCCTTTTATGAAGGCATGTGCTCGATTTCGTCGCCAAATTTTTTTGTCGAATTTTACGACCTCTCATTTTTAAAAGTCGATTCCACAGCAGCTAATAGAGCTTTGCGATCGCAATCACTTCCAGAATGTGCAAAACATATTCTAGTTTCATAACAGAACAGCAGGGACCTGCCAAAGTTAAACCATTTGGCCAGGAGAGCCCTTTTATGCAGACTTTTGCCAGATTTCGATACCCAAAATTTTTGCGATTTTCGCAGAATTTTTTTCAAAAGCCGATTCCAAAGCAACTAATAGAGCTTTGCGATCGCAATCACTTCCAGAATCTGCCCCACGAAGTCTACTTTCATGATAAAGCACGAGGGACCTGCCAAAGTTAAACCATTTGGCCAGGAGAGCCCTTTTATGAAGGCATGTGCTCGATTTCGTCGCCAAATTTTTTTGTCGAATTTTACGACCTCTCATTTTTAAAAGTCGATTCCACAGCAGCTAATAGAGCTTTGCGATCGCAATCACTTCCAGAATGTGCAAAACATATTCTAGTTTCATAACAGAACAGCAGGGACCTGCCAAAGTTAAACCATTTGGCCAGGAGAGCCCTTTTATGCAGACTTTTGCCAGATTTCGATACCCAAAATTTTTGCGATTTTCGCAGAATTTTTTTCAAAAGCCGATTCCAAAGCAACTAATAGAGCTTTGCGATCGCAATCACTTCCAGAATCTGCCCCACGAAGTCTACTTTCATGATAAAGCACGAGGGACCTGCCAAAGTTAAACCATTTGGCCAGGAGAGCCCTTTTATGAAGGCATGTGCTCGATTTCGTCGCCAAATTTTTTTGTCGAATTTTACGACCTCTCATTTTTAAAAGTCGATTCCACAGCAGCTAATAGAGCTTTGCGATCGCAATCACTTCCAGAATGTGCAAAACATATTCTAGTTTCATAACAGAACAGCAGGGACCTGCCAAAGTTAAACCATTTGGCCAGGAGAGCCCTTTTATGCAGACTTTTGCCAGATTTCGATACCCAAAATTTTTGCGATTTTCGCAGAATTTTTTTCAAAAGCCGATTCCAAAGCAACTAATAGAGCTTTGCGATCGCAATCACTTCCAGAATCTGCCCCACGAAGTCTACTTTCATGATAAAGCACGAGGGACCTGCCAAAGTTAAACCATTTGGCCAGGAGAGCCCTTTTATGAAGGCATGTGCTCGATTTCGTCGCCAAATTTTTTTGTCGAATTTTACGACCTCTCATTTTTAAAAGTCGATTCCACAGCAGCTAATAGAGCTTTGCGATCGCAATCACTTCCAGAATGTGCAAAACATATTCTAGTTTCATAACAGAACAGCAGGGACCTGCCAAAGTTAAACCATTTGGCCAGGAGAGCCCTTTTATGCAGACTTTTGCCAGATTTCGATACCCAAAATTTTTGCGATTTTCGCAGAATTTTTTTCAAAAGCCGATTCCAAAGCAACTAATAGAGCTTTGCGATCGCAATCACTTCCAGAATCTGCCCCACGAAGTCTACTTTCATGATAAAGCACGAGGGACCTGCCAAAGTTAAACCATTTGGCCAGGAGAGCCCTTTTATGAAGGCATGTGCTCGATTTCGTCGCCAAATTTTTTTGTCGAATTTTACGACCTCTCATTTTTAAAAGTCGATTCCACAGCAGCTAATAGAGCTTTGCGATCGCAATCACTTCCAGAATGTGCAAAACATATTCTAGTTTCATAACAGAACAGCAGGGACCTGCCAAAGTTAAACCATTTGGCCAGGAGAGCCCTTTTATGCAGACTTTTGCCAGATTTCGATACCCAAAATTTTTGCGATTTTCGCAGAATTTTTTTCAAAAGCCGATTCCAAAGCAACTAATAGAGCTTTGCGATCGCAATCACTTCCAGAATCTGCCCCACGAAGTCTACTTTCATGATAAAGCACGAGGGACCTGCCAAAGTTAAACCATTTGGCCAGGAGAGCCCTTTTATGAAGGCATGTGCTCGATTTCGTCGCCAAATTTTTTTGTCGAATTTTACGACCTCTCATTTTTAAAAGTCGATTCCACAGCAGCTAATAGAGCTTTGCGATCGCAATCACTTCCAGAATGTGCAAAACATATTCTAGTTTCATAACAGAACAGCAGGGACCTGCCAAAGTTAAACCATTTGGCCAGGAGAGCCCTTTTATGCAGACTTTTGCCAGATTTCGATACCCAAAATTTTTGCGATTTTCGCAGAATTTTTTTCAAAAGCCGATTCCAAAGCAACTAATAGAGCTTTGCGATCGCAATCACTTCCAGAATCTGCCCCACGAAGTCTACTTTCATGATAAAGCACGAGGGACCTGCCAAAGTTAAACCATTTGGCCAGGAGAGCCCTTTTATGAAGGCATGTGCTCGATTTCGTCGCCAAATTTTTTTGTCGAATTTTACGACCTCTCATTTTTAAAAGTCGATTCCACAGCAGCTAATAGAGCTTTGCGATCGCAATCACTTCCAGAATGTGCAAAACATATTCTAGTTTCATAACAGAACAGCAGGGACCTGCCAAAGTTAAACCATTTGGCCAGGAGAGCCCTTTTATGCAGACTTTTGCCAGATTTCGATACCCAAAATTTTTGCGATTTTCGCAGAATTTTTTTCAAAAGCCGATTCCAAAGCAACTAATAGAGCTTTGCGATCGCAATCACTTCCAGAATCTGCCCCACGAAGTCTACTTTCATGATAAAGCACGAGGGACCTGCCAAAGTTAAACCATTTGGCCAGGAGAGCCCTTTTATGAAGGCATGTGCTCGATTTCGTCGCCAAATTTTTTTGTCGAATTTTACGACCTCTCATTTTTAAAAGTCGATTCCACAGCAGCTAATAGAGCTTTGCGATCGCAATCACTTCCAGAATGTGCAAAACATATTCTAGTTTCATAACAGAACAGCAGGGACCTGCCAAAGTTAAACCATTTGGCCAGGAGAGCCCTTTTATGCAGACTTTTGCCAGATTTCGATACCCAAAATTTTTGCGATTTTCGCAGAATTTTTTTCAAAAGCCGATTCCAAAGCAACTAATAGAGCTTTGCGATCGCAATCACTTCCAGAATCTGCCCCACGAAGTCTACTTTCATGATAAAGCACGAGGGACCTGCCAAAGTTAAACCATTTGGCCAGGAGAGCCCTTTTATGAAGGCATGTGCTCGATTTCGTCGCCAAATTTTTTTGTCGAATTTTACGACCTCTCATTTTTAAAAGTCGATTCCACAGCAGCTAATAGAGCTTTGCGATCGCAATCACTTCCAGAATGTGCAAAACATATTCTAGTTTCATAACAGAACAGCAGGGACCTGCCAAAGTTAAACCATTTGGCCAGGAGAGCCCTTTTATGCAGACTTTTGCCAGATTTCGATACCCAAAATTTTTGCGATTTTCGCAGAATTTTTTTCAAAAGCCGATTCCAAAGCAACTAATAGAGCTTTGCGATCGCAATCACTTCCAGAATCTGCCCCACGAAGTCTACTTTCATGATAAAGCACGAGGGACCTGCCAAAGTTAAACCATTTGGCCAGGAGAGCCCTTTTATGAAGGCATGTGCTCGATTTCGTCGCCAAATTTTTTTGTCGAATTTTACGACCTCTCATTTTTAAAAGTCGATTCCACAGCAGCTAATAGAGCTTTGCGATCGCAATCACTTCCAGAATGTGCAAAACATATTCTAGTTTCATAACAGAACAGCAGGGACCTGCCAAAGTTAAACCATTTGGCCAGGAGAGCCCTTTTATGCAGACTTTTGCCAGATTTCGATACCCAAAATTTTTGCGATTTTCGCAGAATTTTTTTCAAAAGCCGATTCCAAAGCAACTAATAGAGCTTTGCGATCGCAATCACTTCCAGAATCTGCCCCACGAAGTCTACTTTCATGATAAAGCACGAGGGACCTGCCAAAGTTAAACCATTTGGCCAGGAGAGCCCTTTTATGAAGGCATGTGCTCGATTTCGTCGCCAAATTTTTTTGTCGAATTTTACGACCTCTCATTTTTAAAAGTCGATTCCACAGCAGCTAATAGAGCTTTGCGATCGCAATCACTTCCAGAATGTGCAAAACATATTCTAGTTTCATAACAGAACAGCAGGGACCTGCCAAAGTTAAACCATTTGGCCAGGAGAGCCCTTTTATGCAGACTTTTGCCAGATTTCGATACCCAAAATTTTTGCGATTTTCGCAGAATTTTTTTCAAAAGCCGATTCCAAAGCAACTAATAGAGCTTTGCGATCGCAATCACTTCCAGAATCTGCCCCACGAAGTCTACTTTCATGATAAAGCACGAGGGACCTGCCAAAGTTAAACCATTTGGCCAGGAGAGCCCTTTTATGAAGGCATGTGCTCGATTTCGTCGCCAAATTTTTTTGTCGAATTTTACGACCTCTCATTTTTAAAAGTCGATTCCACAGCAGCTAATAGAGCTTTGCGATCGCAATCACTTCCAGAATGTGCAAAACATATTCTAGTTTCATAACAGAACAGCAGGGACCTGCCAAAGTTAAACCATTTGGCCAGGAGAGCCCTTTTATGCAGACTTTTGCCAGATTTCGATACCCAAAATTTTTGCGATTTTCGCAGAATTTTTTTCAAAAGCCGATTCCAAAGCAACTAATAGAGCTTTGCGATCGCAATCACTTCCAGAATCTGCCCCACGAAGTCTACTTTCATGATAAAGCACGAGGGACCTGCCAAAGTTAAACCATTTGGCCAGGAGAGCCCTTTTATGAAGGCATGTGCTCGATTTCGTCGCCAAATTTTTTTGTCGAATTTTACGACCTCTCATTTTTAAAAGTCGATTCCACAGCAGCTAATAGAGCTTTGCGATCGCAATCACTTCCAGAATGTGCAAAACATATTCTAGTTTCATAACAGAACAGCAGGGACCTGCCAAAGTTAAACCATTTGGCCAGGAGAGCCCTTTTATGCAGACTTTTGCCAGATTTCGATACCCAAAATTTTTGCGATTTTCGCAGAATTTTTTTCAAAAGCCGATTCCAAAGCAACTAATAGAGCTTTGCGATCGCAATCACTTCCAGAATCTGCCCCACGAAGTCTACTTTCATGATAAAGCACGAGGGACCTGCCAAAGTTAAACCATTTGGCCAGGAGAGCCCTTTTATGAAGGCATGTGCTCGATTTCGTCGCCAAATTTTTTTGTCGAATTTTACGACCTCTCATTTTTAAAAGTCGATTCCACAGCAGCTAATAGAGCTTTGCGATCGCAATCACTTCCAGAATGTGCAAAACATATTCTAGTTTCATAACAGAACAGCAGGGACCTGCCAAAGTTAAACCATTTGGCCAGGAGAGCCCTTTTATGCAGACTTTTGCCAGATTTCGATACCCAAAATTTTTGCGATTTTCGCAGAATTTTTTTCAAAAGCCGATTCCAAAGCAACTAATAGAGCTTTGCGATCGCAATCACTTCCAGAATCTGCCCCACGAAGTCTACTTTCATGATAAAGCACGAGGGACCTGCCAAAGTTAAACCATTTGGCCAGGAGAGCCCTTTTATGAAGGCATGTGCTCGATTTCGTCGCCAAATTTTTTTGTCGAATTTTACGACCTCTCATTTTTAAAAGTCGATTCCACAGCAGCTAATAGAGCTTTGCGATCGCAATCACTTCCAGAATGTGCAAAACATATTCTAGTTTCATAACAGAACAGCAGGGACCTGCCAAAGTTAAACCATTTGGCCAGGAGAGCCCTTTTATGCAGACTTTTGCCAGATTTCGATACCCAAAATTTTTGCGATTTTCGCAGAATTTTTTTCAAAAGCCGATTCCAAAGCAACTAATAGAGCTTTGCGATCGCAATCACTTCCAGAATCTGCCCCACGAAGTCTACTTTCATGATAAAGCACGAGGGACCTGCCAAAGTTAAACCATTTGGCCAGGAGAGCCCTTTTATGAAGGCATGTGCTCGATTTCGTCGCCAAATTTTTTTGTCGAATTTTACGACCTCTCATTTTTAAAAGTCGATTCCACAGCAGCTAATAGAGCTTTGCGATCGCAATCACTTCCAGAATGTGCAAAACATATTCTAGTTTCATAACAGAACAGCAGGGACCTGCCAAAGTTAAACCATTTGGCCAGGAGAGCCCTTTTATGCAGACTTTTGCCAGATTTCGATACCCAAAATTTTTGCGATTTTCGCAGAATTTTTTTCAAAAGCCGATTCCAAAGCAACTAATAGAGCTTTGCGATCGCAATCACTTCCAGAATCTGCCCCACGAAGTCTACTTTCATGATAAAGCACGAGGGACCTGCCAAAGTTAAACCATTTGGCCAGGAGAGCCCTTTTATGAAGGCATGTGCTCGATTTCGTCGCCAAATTTTTTTGTCGAATTTTACGACCTCTCATTTTTAAAAGTCGATTCCACAGCAGCTAATAGAGCTTTGCGATCGCAATCACTTCCAGAATGTGCAAAACATATTCTAGTTTCATAACAGAACAGCAGGGACCTGCCAAAGTTAAACCATTTGGCCAGGAGAGCCCTTTTATGCAGACTTTTGCCAGATTTCGATACCCAAAATTTTTGCGATTTTCGCAGAATTTTTTTCAAAAGCCGATTCCAAAGCAACTAATAGAGCTTTGCGATCGCAATCACTTCCAGAATCTGCCCCACGAAGTCTACTTTCATGATAAAGCACGAGGGACCTGCCAAAGTTAAACCATTTGGCCAGGAGAGCCCTTTTATGAAGGCATGTGCTCGATTTCGTCGCCAAATTTTTTTGTCGAATTTTACGACCTCTCATTTTTAAAAGTCGATTCCACAGCAGCTAATAGAGCTTTGCGATCGCAATCACTTCCAGAATGTGCAAAACATATTCTAGTTTCATAACAGAACAGCAGGGACCTGCCAAAGTTAAACCATTTGGCCAGGAGAGCCCTTTTATGCAGACTTTTGCCAGATTTCGATACCCAAAATTTTTGCGATTTTCGCAGAATTTTTTTCAAAAGCCGATTCCAAAGCAACTAATAGAGCTTTGCGATCGCAATCACTTCCAGAATCTGCCCCACGAAGTCTACTTTCATGATAAAGCACGAGGGACCTGCCAAAGTTAAACCATTTGGCCAGGAGAGCCCTTTTATGAAGGCATGTGCTCGATTTCGTCGCCAAATTTTTTTGTCGAATTTTACGACCTCTCATTTTTAAAAGTCGATTCCACAGCAGCTAATAGAGCTTTGCGATCGCAATCACTTCCAGAATGTGCAAAACATATTCTAGTTTCATAACAGAACAGCAGGGACCTGCCAAAGTTAAACCATTTGGCCAGGAGAGCCCTTTTATGCAGACTTTTGCCAGATTTCGATACCCAAAATTTTTGCGATTTTCGCAGAATTTTTTTCAAAAGCCGATTCCAAAGCAACTAATAGAGCTTTGCGATCGCAATCACTTCCAGAATCTGCCCCACGAAGTCTACTTTCATGATAAAGCACGAGGGACCTGCCAAAGTTAAACCATTTGGCCAGGAGAGCCCTTTTATGAAGGCATGTGCTCGATTTCGTCGCCAAATTTTTTTGTCGAATTTTACGACCTCTCATTTTTAAAAGTCGATTCCACAGCAGCTAATAGAGCTTTGCGATCGCAATCACTTCCAGAATGTGCAAAACATATTCTAGTTTCATAACAGAACAGCAGGGACCTGCCAAAGTTAAACCATTTGGCCAGGAGAGCCCTTTTATGCAGACTTTTGCCAGATTTCGATACCCAAAATTTTTGCGATTTTCGCAGAATTTTTTTCAAAAGCCGATTCCAAAGCAACTAATAGAGCTTTGCGATCGCAATCACTTCCAGAATCTGCCCCACGAAGTCTACTTTCATGATAAAGCACGAGGGACCTGCCAAAGTTAAACCATTTGGCCAGGAGAGCCCTTTTATGAAGGCATGTGCTCGATTTCGTCGCCAAATTTTTTTGTCGAATTTTACGACCTCTCATTTTTAAAAGTCGATTCCACAGCAGCTAATAGAGCTTTGCGATCGCAATCACTTCCAGAATGTGCAAAACATATTCTAGTTTCATAACAGAACAGCAGGGACCTGCCAAAGTTAAACCATTTGGCCAGGAGAGCCCTTTTATGCAGACTTTTGCCAGATTTCGATACCCAAAATTTTTGCGATTTTCGCAGAATTTTTTTCAAAAGCCGATTCCAAAGCAACTAATAGAGCTTTGCGATCGCAATCACTTCCAGAATCTGCCCCACGAAGTCTACTTTCATGATAAAGCACGAGGGACCTGCCAAAGTTAAACCATTTGGCCAGGAGAGCCCTTTTATGAAGGCATGTGCTCGATTTCGTCGCCAAATTTTTTTGTCGAATTTTACGACCTCTCATTTTTAAAAGTCGATTCCACAGCAGCTAATAGAGCTTTGCGATCGCAATCACTTCCAGAATGTGCAAAACATATTCTAGTTTCATAACAGAACAGCAGGGACCTGCCAAAGTTAAACCATTTGGCCAGGAGAGCCCTTTTATGCAGACTTTTGCCAGATTTCGATACCCAAAATTTTTGCGATTTTCGCAGAATTTTTTTCAAAAGCCGATTCCAAAGCAACTAATAGAGCTTTGCGATCGCAATCACTTCCAGAATCTGCCCCACGAAGTCTACTTTCATGATAAAGCACGAGGGACCTGCCAAAGTTAAACCATTTGGCCAGGAGAGCCCTTTTATGAAGGCATGTGCTCGATTTCGTCGCCAAATTTTTTTGTCGAATTTTACGACCTCTCATTTTTAAAAGTCGATTCCACAGCAGCTAATAGAGCTTTGCGATCGCAATCACTTCCAGAATGTGCAAAACATATTCTAGTTTCATAACAGAACAGCAGGGACCTGCCAAAGTTAAACCATTTGGCCAGGAGAGCCCTTTTATGCAGACTTTTGCCAGATTTCGATACCCAAAATTTTTGCGATTTTCGCAGAATTTTTTTCAAAAGCCGATTCCAAAGCAACTAATAGAGCTTTGCGATCGCAATCACTTCCAGAATCTGCCCCACGAAGTCTACTTTCATGATAAAGCACGAGGGACCTGCCAAAGTTAAACCATTTGGCCAGGAGAGCCCTTTTATGAAGGCATGTGCTCGATTTCGTCGCCAAATTTTTTTGTCGAATTTTACGACCTCTCATTTTTAAAAGTCGATTCCACAGCAGCTAATAGAGCTTTGCGATCGCAATCACTTCCAGAATGTGCAAAACATATTCTAGTTTCATAACAGAACAGCAGGGACCTGCCAAAGTTAAACCATTTGGCCAGGAGAGCCCTTTTATGCAGACTTTTGCCAGATTTCGATACCCAAAATTTTTGCGATTTTCGCAGAATTTTTTTCAAAAGCCGATTCCAAAGCAACTAATAGAGCTTTGCGATCGCAATCACTTCCAGAATCTGCCCCACGAAGTCTACTTTCATGATAAAGCACGAGGGACCTGCCAAAGTTAAACCATTTGGCCAGGAGAGCCCTTTTATGAAGGCATGTGCTCGATTTCGTCGCCAAATTTTTTTGTCGAATTTTACGACCTCTCATTTTTAAAAGTCGATTCCACAGCAGCTAATAGAGCTTTGCGATCGCAATCACTTCCAGAATGTGCAAAACATATTCTAGTTTCATAACAGAACAGCAGGGACCTGCCAAAGTTAAACCATTTGGCCAGGAGAGCCCTTTTATGCAGACTTTTGCCAGATTTCGATACCCAAAATTTTTGCGATTTTCGCAGAATTTTTTTCAAAAGCCGATTCCAAAGCAACTAATAGAGCTTTGCGATCGCAATCACTTCCAGAATCTGCCCCACGAAGTCTACTTTCATGATAAAGCACGAGGGACCTGCCAAAGTTAAACCATTTGGCCAGGAGAGCCCTTTTATGAAGGCATGTGCTCGATTTCGTCGCCAAATTTTTTTGTCGAATTTTACGACCTCTCATTTTTAAAAGTCGATTCCACAGCAGCTAATAGAGCTTTGCGATCGCAATCACTTCCAGAATGTGCAAAACATATTCTAGTTTCATAACAGAACAGCAGGGACCTGCCAAAGTTAAACCATTTGGCCAGGAGAGCCCTTTTATGCAGACTTTTGCCAGATTTCGATACCCAAAATTTTTGCGATTTTCGCAGAATTTTTTTCAAAAGCCGATTCCAAAGCAACTAATAGAGCTTTGCGATCGCAATCACTTCCAGAATCTGCCCCACGAAGTCTACTTTCATGATAAAGCACGAGGGACCTGCCAAAGTTAAACCATTTGGCCAGGAGAGCCCTTTTATGAAGGCATGTGCTCGATTTCGTCGCCAAATTTTTTTGTCGAATTTTACGACCTCTCATTTTTAAAAGTCGATTCCACAGCAGCTAATAGAGCTTTGCGATCGCAATCACTTCCAGAATGTGCAAAACATATTCTAGTTTCATAACAGAACAGCAGGGACCTGCCAAAGTTAAACCATTTGGCCAGGAGAGCCCTTTTATGCAGACTTTTGCCAGATTTCGATACCCAAAATTTTTGCGATTTTCGCAGAATTTTTTTCAAAAGCCGATTCCAAAGCAACTAATAGAGCTTTGCGATCGCAATCACTTCCAGAATCTGCCCCACGAAGTCTACTTTCATGATAAAGCACGAGGGACCTGCCAAAGTTAAACCATTTGGCCAGGAGAGCCCTTTTATGAAGGCATGTGCTCGATTTCGTCGCCAAATTTTTTTGTCGAATTTTACGACCTCTCATTTTTAAAAGTCGATTCCACAGCAGCTAATAGAGCTTTGCGATCGCAATCACTTCCAGAATGTGCAAAACATATTCTAGTTTCATAACAGAACAGCAGGGACCTGCCAAAGTTAAACCATTTGGCCAGGAGAGCCCTTTTATGCAGACTTTTGCCAGATTTCGATACCCAAAATTTTTGCGATTTTCGCAGAATTTTTTTCAAAAGCCGATTCCAAAGCAACTAATAGAGCTTTGCGATCGCAATCACTTCCAGAATCTGCCCCACGAAGTCTACTTTCATGATAAAGCACGAGGGACCTGCCAAAGTTAAACCATTTGGCCAGGAGAGCCCTTTTATGAAGGCATGTGCTCGATTTCGTCGCCAAATTTTTTTGTCGAATTTTACGACCTCTCATTTTTAAAAGTCGATTCCACAGCAGCTAATAGAGCTTTGCGATCGCAATCACTTCCAGAATGTGCAAAACATATTCTAGTTTCATAACAGAACAGCAGGGACCTGCCAAAGTTAAACCATTTGGCCAGGAGAGCCCTTTTATGCAGACTTTTGCCAGATTTCGATACCCAAAATTTTTGCGATTTTCGCAGAATTTTTTTCAAAAGCCGATTCCAAAGCAACTAATAGAGCTTTGCGATCGCAATCACTTCCAGAATCTGCCCCACGAAGTCTACTTTCATGATAAAGCACGAGGGACCTGCCAAAGTTAAACCATTTGGCCAGGAGAGCCCTTTTATGAAGGCATGTGCTCGATTTCGTCGCCAAATTTTTTTGTCGAATTTTACGACCTCTCATTTTTAAAAGTCGATTCCACAGCAGCTAATAGAGCTTTGCGATCGCAATCACTTCCAGAATGTGCAAAACATATTCTAGTTTCATAACAGAACAGCAGGGACCTGCCAAAGTTAAACCATTTGGCCAGGAGAGCCCTTTTATGCAGACTTTTGCCAGATTTCGATACCCAAAATTTTTGCGATTTTCGCAGAATTTTTTTCAAAAGCCGATTCCAAAGCAACTAATAGAGCTTTGCGATCGCAATCACTTCCAGAATCTGCCCCACGAAGTCTACTTTCATGATAAAGCACGAGGGACCTGCCAAAGTTAAACCATTTGGCCAGGAGAGCCCTTTTATGAAGGCATGTGCTCGATTTCGTCGCCAAATTTTTTTGTCGAATTTTACGACCTCTCATTTTTAAAAGTCGATTCCACAGCAGCTAATAGAGCTTTGCGATCGCAATCACTTCCAGAATGTGCAAAACATATTCTAGTTTCATAACAGAACAGCAGGGACCTGCCAAAGTTAAACCATTTGGCCAGGAGAGCCCTTTTATGCAGACTTTTGCCAGATTTCGATACCCAAAATTTTTGCGATTTTCGCAGAATTTTTTTCAAAAGCCGATTCCAAAGCAACTAATAGAGCTTTGCGATCGCAATCACTTCCAGAATCTGCCCCACGAAGTCTACTTTCATGATAAAGCACGAGGGACCTGCCAAAGTTAAACCATTTGGCCAGGAGAGCCCTTTTATGAAGGCATGTGCTCGATTTCGTCGCCAAATTTTTTTGTCGAATTTTACGACCTCTCATTTTTAAAAGTCGATTCCACAGCAGCTAATAGAGCTTTGCGATCGCAATCACTTCCAGAATGTGCAAAACATATTCTAGTTTCATAACAGAACAGCAGGGACCTGCCAAAGTTAAACCATTTGGCCAGGAGAGCCCTTTTATGCAGACTTTTGCCAGATTTCGATACCCAAAATTTTTGCGATTTTCGCAGAATTTTTTTCAAAAGCCGATTCCAAAGCAACTAATAGAGCTTTGCGATCGCAATCACTTCCAGAATCTGCCCCACGAAGTCTACTTTCATGATAAAGCACGAGGGACCTGCCAAAGTTAAACCATTTGGCCAGGAGAGCCCTTTTATGAAGGCATGTGCTCGATTTCGTCGCCAAATTTTTTTGTCGAATTTTACGACCTCTCATTTTTAAAAGTCGATTCCACAGCAGCTAATAGAGCTTTGCGATCGCAATCACTTCCAGAATGTGCAAAACATATTCTAGTTTCATAACAGAACAGCAGGGACCTGCCAAAGTTAAACCATTTGGCCAGGAGAGCCCTTTTATGCAGACTTTTGCCAGATTTCGATACCCAAAATTTTTGCGATTTTCGCAGAATTTTTTTCAAAAGCCGATTCCAAAGCAACTAATAGAGCTTTGCGATCGCAATCACTTCCAGAATCTGCCCCACGAAGTCTACTTTCATGATAAAGCACGAGGGACCTGCCAAAGTTAAACCATTTGGCCAGGAGAGCCCTTTTATGAAGGCATGTGCTCGATTTCGTCGCCAAATTTTTTTGTCGAATTTTACGACCTCTCATTTTTAAAAGTCGATTCCACAGCAGCTAATAGAGCTTTGCGATCGCAATCACTTCCAGAATGTGCAAAACATATTCTAGTTTCATAACAGAACAGCAGGGACCTGCCAAAGTTGAACCATTTGGCCAGGAGAGCCCTTTTATGCAGACTTTTGCCAGATTTCGATACCCAAAATTTTTGCGATTTTCGCAGAATTTTTTTCAAAAGCCGATTCCAAAGCAACTAATAGAGCTTTGCGATCGCAATCACTTCCAGAATCTGCCCCACGAAGTCTACTTTCATGATAAAGCACGAGGGACCTGCCAAAGTTAAACCATTTGGCCAGGAGAGCCCTTTTATGAAGGCATGTGCTCGATTTCGTCGCCAAATTTTTTTGTCGAATTTTACGACCTCTCATTTTTAAAAGTCGATTCCACAGCAGCTAATAGAGCTTTGCGATCGCAATCACTTCCAGAATGTGCAAAACATATTCTAGTTTCATAACAGAACAGCAGGGACCTGCCAAAGTTAAACCATTTGGCCAGGAGAGCCCTTTTATGCAGACTTTTGCCAGATTTCGATACCCAAAATTTTTGCGATTTTCGCAGAATTTTTTTCAAAAGCCGATTCCAAAGCAACTAATAGAGCTTTGCGATCGCAATCACTTCCAGAATCTGCCCCACGAAGTCTACTTTCATGATAAAGCACGAGGGACCTGCCAAAGTTAAACCATTTGGCCAGGAGAGCCCTTTTATGAAGGCATGTGCTCGATTTCGTCGCCAAATTTTTTTGTCGAATTTTACGACCTCTCATTTTTAAAAGTCGATTCCACAGCAGCTAATAGAGCTTTGCGATCGCAATCACTTCCAGAATGTGCAAAACATATTCTAGTTTCATAACAGAACAGCAGGGACCTGCCAAAGTTAAACCATTTGGCCAGGAGAGCCCTTTTATGCAGACTTTTGCCAGATTTCGATACCCAAAATTTTTGCGATTTTCGCAGAATTTTTTTCAAAAGCCGATTCCAAAGCAACTAATAGAGCTTTGCGATCGCAATCACTTCCAGAATCTGCCCCACGAAGTCTACTTTCATGATAAAGCACGAGGGACCTGCCAAAGTTAAACCATTTGGCCAGGAGAGCCCTTTTATGAAGGCATGTGCTCGATTTCGTCGCCAAATTTTTTTGTCGAATTTTACGACCTCTCATTTTTAAAAGTCGATTCCACAGCAGCTAATAGAGCTTTGCGATCGCAATCACTTCCAGAATGTGCAAAACATATTCTAGTTTCATAACAGAACAGCAGGGACCTGCCAAAGTTAAACCATTTGGCCAGGAGAGCCCTTTTATGCAGACTTTTGCCAGATTTCGATACCCAAAATTTTTGCGATTTTCGCAGAATTTTTTTCAAAAGCCGATTCCAAAGCAACTAATAGAGCTTTGCGATCGCAATCACTTCCAGAATCTGCCCCACGAAGTCTACTTTCATGATAAAGCACGAGGGACCTGCCAAAGTTAAACCATTTGGCCAGGAGAGCCCTTTTATGAAGGCATGTGCTCGATTTCGTCGCCAAATTTTTTTGTCGAATTTTACGACCTCTCATTTTTAAAAGTCGATTCCACAGCAGCTAATAGAGCTTTGCGATCGCAATCACTTCCAGAATGTGCAAAACATATTCTAGTTTCATAACAGAACAGCAGGGACCTGCCAAAGTTAAACCATTTGGCCAGGAGAGCCCTTTTATGCAGACTTTTGCCAGATTTCGATACCCAAAATTTTTGCGATTTTCGCAGAATTTTTTTCAAAAGCCGATTCCAAAGCAACTAATAGAGCTTTGCGATCGCAATCACTTCCAGAATCTGCCCCACGAAGTCTACTTTCATGATAAAGCACGAGGGACCTGCCAAAGTTAAACCATTTGGCCAGGAGAGCCCTTTTATGAAGGCATGTGCTCGATTTCGTCGCCAAATTTTTTTGTCGAATTTTACGACCTCTCATTTTTAAAAGTCGATTCCACAGCAGCTAATAGAGCTTTGCGATCGCAATCACTTCCAGAATGTGCAAAACATATTCTAGTTTCATAACAGAACAGCAGGGACCTGCCAAAGTTAAACCATTTGGCCAGGAGAGCCCTTTTATGCAGACTTTTGCCAGATTTCGATACCCAAAATTTTTGCGATTTTCGCAGAATTTTTTTCAAAAGCCGATTCCAAAGCAACTAATAGAGCTTTGCGATCGCAATCACTTCCAGAATCTGCCCCACGAAGTCTACTTTCATGATAAAGCACGAGGGACCTGCCAAAGTTAAACCATTTGGCCAGGAGAGCCCTTTTATGAAGGCATGTGCTCGATTTCGTCGCCAAATTTTTTTGTCGAATTTTACGACCTCTCATTTTTAAAAGTCGATTCCACAGCAGCTAATAGAGCTTTGCGATCGCAATCACTTCCAGAATGTGCAAAACATATTCTAGTTTCATAACAGAACAGCAGGGACCTGCCAAAGTTAAACCATTTGGCCAGGAGAGCCCTTTTATGCAGACTTTTGCCAGATTTCGATACCCAAAATTTTTGCGATTTTCGCAGAATTTTTTTCAAAAGCCGATTCCAAAGCAACTAATAGAGCTTTGCGATCGCAATCACTTCCAGAATCTGCCCCACGAAGTCTACTTTCATGATAAAGCACGAGGGACCTGCCAAAGTTAAACCATTTGGCCAGGAGAGCCCTTTTATGAAGGCATGTGCTCGATTTCGTCGCCAAATTTTTTTGTCGAATTTTACGACCTCTCATTTTTAAAAGTCGATTCCACAGCAGCTAATAGAGCTTTGCGATCGCAATCACTTCCAGAATGTGCAAAACATATTCTAGTTTCATAACAGAACAGCAGGGACCTGCCAAAGTTAAACCATTTGGCCAGGAGAGCCCTTTTATGCAGACTTTTGCCAGATTTCGATACCCAAAATTTTTGCGATTTTCGCAGAATTTTTTTCAAAAGCCGATTCCAAAGCAACTAATAGAGCTTTGCGATCGCAATCACTTCCAGAATCTGCCCCACGAAGTCTACTTTCATGATAAAGCACGAGGGACCTGCCAAAGTTAAACCATTTGGCCAGGAGAGCCCTTTTATGAAGGCATGTGCTCGATTTCGTCGCCAAATTTTTTTGTCGAATTTTACGACCTCTCATTTTTAAAAGTCGATTCCACAGCAGCTAATAGAGCTTTGCGATCGCAATCACTTCCAGAATGTGCAAAACATATTCTAGTTTCATAACAGAACAGCAGGGACCTGCCAAAGTTAAACCATTTGGCCAGGAGAGCCCTTTTATGCAGACTTTTGCCAGATTTCGATACCCAAAATTTTTGCGATTTTCGCAGAATTTTTTTCAAAAGCCGATTCCAAAGCAACTAATAGAGCTTTGCGATCGCAATCACTTCCAGAATCTGCCCCACGAAGTCTACTTTCATGATAAAGCACGAGGGACCTGCCAAAGTTAAACCATTTGGCCAGGAGAGCCCTTTTATGAAGGCATGTGCTCGATTTCGTCGCCAAATTTTTTTGTCGAATTTTACGACCTCTCATTTTTAAAAGTCGATTCCACAGCAGCTAATAGAGCTTTGCGATCGCAATCACTTCCAGAATGTGCAAAACATATTCTAGTTTCATAACAGAACAGCAGGGACCTGCCAAAGTTAAACCATTTGGCCAGGAGAGCCCTTTTATGCAGACTTTTGCCAGATTTCGATACCCAAAATTTTTGCGATTTTCGCAGAATTTTTTTCAAAAGCCGATTCCAAAGCAACTAATAGAGCTTTGCGATCGCAATCACTTCCAGAATCTGCCCCACGAAGTCTACTTTCATGATAAAGCACGAGGGACCTGCCAAAGTTAAACCATTTGGCCAGGAGAGCCCTTTTATGAAGGCATGTGCTCGATTTCGTCGCCAAATTTTTTTGTCGAATTTTACGACCTCTCATTTTTAAAAGTCGATTCCACAGCAGCTAATAGAGCTTTGCGATCGCAATCACTTCCAGAATGTGCAAAACATATTCTAGTTTCATAACAGAACAGCAGGGACCTGCCAAAGTTAAACCATTTGGCCAGGAGAGCCCTTTTATGCAGACTTTTGCCAGATTTCGATACCCAAAATTTTTGCGATTTTCGCAGAATTTTTTTCAAAAGCCGATTCCAAAGCAACTAATAGAGCTTTGCGATCGCAATCACTTCCAGAATCTGCCCCACGAAGTCTACTTTCATGATAAAGCACGAGGGACCTGCCAAAGTTAAACCATTTGGCCAGGAGAGCCCTTTTATGAAGGCATGTGCTCGATTTCGTCGCCAAATTTTTTTGTCGAATTTTACGACCTCTCATTTTTAAAAGTCGATTCCACAGCAGCTAATAGAGCTTTGCGATCGCAATCACTTCCAGAATGTGCAAAACATATTCTAGTTTCATAACAGAACAGCAGGGACCTGCCAAAGTTAAACCATTTGGCCAGGAGAGCCCTTTTATGCAGACTTTTGCCAGATTTCGATACCCAAAATTTTTGCGATTTTCGCAGAATTTTTTTCAAAAGCCGATTCCAAAGCAACTAATAGAGCTTTGCGATCGCAATCACTTCCAGAATCTGCCCCACGAAGTCTACTTTCATGATAAAGCACGAGGGACCTGCCAAAGTTAAACCATTTGGCCAGGAGAGCCCTTTTATGAAGGCATGTGCTCGATTTCGTCGCCAAATTTTTTTGTCGAATTTTACGACCTCTCATTTTTAAAAGTCGATTCCACAGCAGCTAATAGAGCTTTGCGATCGCAATCACTTCCAGAATGTGCAAAACATATTCTAGTTTCATAACAGAACAGCAGGGACCTGCCAAAGTTAAACCATTTGGCCAGGAGAGCCCTTTTATGCAGACTTTTGCCAGATTTCGATACCCAAAATTTTTGCGATTTTCGCAGAATTTTTTTCAAAAGCCGATTCCAAAGCAACTAATAGAGCTTTGCGATCGCAATCACTTCCAGAATCTGCCCCACGAAGTCTACTTTCATGATAAAGCACGAGGGACCTGCCAAAGTTAAACCATTTGGCCAGGAGAGCCCTTTTATGAAGGCATGTGCTCGATTTCGTCGCCAAATTTTTTTGTCGAATTTTACGACCTCTCATTTTTAAAAGTCGATTCCACAGCAGCTAATAGAGCTTTGCGATCGCAATCACTTCCAGAATGTGCAAAACATATTCTAGTTTCATAACAGAACAGCAGGGACCTGCCAAAGTTAAACCATTTGGCCAGGAGAGCCCTTTTATGCAGACTTTTGCCAGATTTCGATACCCAAAATTTTTGCGATTTTCGCAGAATTTTTTTCAAAAGCCGATTCCAAAGCAACTAATAGAGCTTTGCGATCGCAATCACTTCCAGAATCTGCCCCACGAAGTCTACTTTCATGATAAAGCACGAGGGACCTGCCAAAGTTAAACCATTTGGCCAGGAGAGCCCTTTTATGAAGGCATGTGCTCGATTTCGTCGCCAAATTTTTTTGTCGAATTTTACGACCTCTCATTTTTAAAAGTCGATTCCACAGCAGCTAATAGAGCTTTGCGATCGCAATCACTTCCAGAATGTGCAAAACATATTCTAGTTTCATAACAGAACAGCAGGGACCTGCCAAAGTTAAACCATTTGGCCAGGAGAGCCCTTTTATGCAGACTTTTGCCAGATTTCGATACCCAAAATTTTTGCGATTTTCGCAGAATTTTTTTCAAAAGCCGATTCCAAAGCAACTAATAGAGCTTTGCGATCGCAATCACTTCCAGAATCTGCCCCACGAAGTCTACTTTCATGATAAAGCACGAGGGACCTGCCAAAGTTAAACCATTTGGCCAGGAGAGCCCTTTTATGAAGGCATGTGCTCGATTTCGTCGCCAAATTTTTTTGTCGAATTTTACGACCTCTCATTTTTAAAAGTCGATTCCACAGCAGCTAATAGAGCTTTGCGATCGCAATCACTTCCAGAATGTGCAAAACATATTCTAGTTTCATAACAGAACAGCAGGGACCTGCCAAAGTTAAACCATTTGGCCAGGAGAGCCCTTTTATGCAGACTTTTGCCAGATTTCGATACCCAAAATTTTTGCGATTTTCGCAGAATTTTTTTCAAAAGCCGATTCCAAAGCAACTAATAGAGCTTTGCGATCGCAATCACTTCCAGAATCTGCCCCACGAAGTCTACTTTCATGATAAAGCACGAGGGACCTGCCAAAGTTAAACCATTTGGCCAGGAGAGCCCTTTTATGAAGGCATGTGCTCGATTTCGTCGCCAAATTTTTTTGTCGAATTTTACGACCTCTCATTTTTAAAAGTCGATTCCACAGCAGCTAATAGAGCTTTGCGATCGCAATCACTTCCAGAATGTGCAAAACATATTCTAGTTTCATAACAGAACAGCAGGGACCTGCCAAAGTTAAACCATTTGGCCAGGAGAGCCCTTTTATGCAGACTTTTGCCAGATTTCGATACCCAAAATTTTTGCGATTTTCGCAGAATTTTTTTCAAAAGCCGATTCCAAAGCAACTAATAGAGCTTTGCGATCGCAATCACTTCCAGAATCTGCCCCACGAAGTCTACTTTCATGATAAAGCACGAGGGACCTGCCAAAGTTAAACCATTTGGCCAGGAGAGCCCTTTTATGAAGGCATGTGCTCGATTTCGTCGCCAAATTTTTTTGTCGAATTTTACGACCTCTCATTTTTAAAAGTCGATTCCACAGCAGCTAATAGAGCTTTGCGATCGCAATCACTTCCAGAATGTGCAAAACATATTCTAGTTTCATAACAGAACAGCAGGGACCTGCCAAAGTTAAACCATTTGGCCAGGAGAGCCCTTTTATGCAGACTTTTGCCAGATTTCGATACCCAAAATTTTTGCGATTTTCGCAGAATTTTTTTCAAAAGCCGATTCCAAAGCAACTAATAGAGCTTTGCGATCGCAATCACTTCCAGAATCTGCCCCACGAAGTCTACTTTCATGATAAAGCACGAGGGACCTGCCAAAGTTAAACCATTTGGCCAGGAGAGCCCTTTTATGAAGGCATGTGCTCGATTTCGTCGCCAAATTTTTTTGTCGAATTTTACGACCTCTCATTTTTAAAAGTCGATTCCACAGCAGCTAATAGAGCTTTGCGATCGCAATCACTTCCAGAATGTGCAAAACATATTCTAGTTTCATAACAGAACAGCAGGGACCTGCCAAAGTTAAACCATTTGGCCAGGAGAGCCCTTTTATGCAGACTTTTGCCAGATTTCGATACCCAAAATTTTTGCGATTTTCGCAGAATTTTTTTCAAAAGCCGATTCCAAAGCAACTAATAGAGCTTTGCGATCGCAATCACTTCCAGAATCTGCCCCACGAAGTCTACTTTCATGATAAAGCACGAGGGACCTGCCAAAGTTAAACCATTTGGCCAGGAGAGCCCTTTTATGAAGGCATGTGCTCGATTTCGTCGCCAAATTTTTTTGTCGAATTTTACGACCTCTCATTTTTAAAAGTCGATTCCACAGCAGCTAATAGAGCTTTGCGATCGCAATCACTTCCAGAATGTGCAAAACATATTCTAGTTTCATAACAGAACAGCAGGGACCTGCCAAAGTTAAACCATTTGGCCAGGAGAGCCCTTTTATGCAGACTTTTGCCAGATTTCGATACCCAAAATTTTTGCGATTTTCGCAGAATTTTTTTCAAAAGCCGATTCCAAAGCAACTAATAGAGCTTTGCGATCGCAATCACTTCCAGAATCTGCCCCACGAAGTCTACTTTCATGATAAAGCACGAGGGACCTGCCAAAGTTAAACCATTTGGCCAGGAGAGCCCTTTTATGAAGGCATGTGCTCGATTTCGTCGCCAAATTTTTTTGTCGAATTTTACGACCTCTCATTTTTAAAAGTCGATTCCACAGCAGCTAATAGAGCTTTGCGATCGCAATCACTTCCAGAATGTGCAAAACATATTCTAGTTTCATAACAGAACAGCAGGGACCTGCCAAAGTTAAACCATTTGGCCAGGAGAGCCCTTTTATGCAGACTTTTGCCAGATTTCGATACCCAAAATTTTTGCGATTTTCGCAGAATTTTTTTCAAAAGCCGATTCCAAAGCAACTAATAGAGCTTTGCGATCGCAATCACTTCCAGAATCTGCCCCACGAAGTCTACTTTCATGATAAAGCACGAGGGACCTGCCAAAGTTAAACCATTTGGCCAGGAGAGCCCTTTTATGAAGGCATGTGCTCGATTTCGTCGCCAAATTTTTTTGTCGAATTTTACGACCTCTCATTTTTAAAAGTCGATTCCACAGCAGCTAATAGAGCTTTGCGATCGCAATCACTTCCAGAATGTGCAAAACATATTCTAGTTTCATAACAGAACAGCAGGGACCTGCCAAAGTTAAACCATTTGGCCAGGAGAGCCCTTTTATGCAGACTTTTGCCAGATTTCGATACCCAAAATTTTTGCGATTTTCGCAGAATTTTTTTCAAAAGCCGATTCCAAAGCAACTAATAGAGCTTTGCGATCGCAATCACTTCCAGAATCTGCCCCACGAAGTCTACTTTCATGATAAAGCACGAGGGACCTGCCAAAGTTAAACCATTTGGCCAGGAGAGCCCTTTTATGAAGGCATGTGCTCGATTTCGTCGCCAAATTTTTTTGTCGAATTTTACGACCTCTCATTTTTAAAAGTCGATTCCACAGCAGCTAATAGAGCTTTGCGATCGCAATCACTTCCAGAATGTGCAAAACATATTCTAGTTTCATAACAGAACAGCAGGGACCTGCCAAAGTTAAACCATTTGGCCAGGAGAGCCCTTTTATGCAGACTTTTGCCAGATTTCGATACCCAAAATTTTTGCGATTTTCGCAGAATTTTTTTCAAAAGCCGATTCCAAAGCAACTAATAGAGCTTTGCGATCGCAATCACTTCCAGAATCTGCCCCACGAAGTCTACTTTCATGATAAAGCACGAGGGACCTGCCAAAGTTAAACCATTTGGCCAGGAGAGCCCTTTTATGAAGGCATGTGCTCGATTTCGTCGCCAAATTTTTTTGTCGAATTTTACGACCTCTCATTTTTAAAAGTCGATTCCACAGCAGCTAATAGAGCTTTGCGATCGCAATCACTTCCAGAATGTGCAAAACATATTCTAGTTTCATAACAGAACAGCAGGGACCTGCCAAAGTTAAACCATTTGGCCAGGAGAGCCCTTTTATGCAGACTTTTGCCAGATTTCGATACCCAAAATTTTTGCGATTTTCGCAGAATTTTTTTCAAAAGCCGATTCCAAAGCAACTAATAGAGCTTTGCGATCGCAATCACTTCCAGAATCTGCCCCACGAAGTCTACTTTCATGATAAAGCACGAGGGACCTGCCAAAGTTAAACCATTTGGCCAGGAGAGCCCTTTTATGAAGGCATGTGCTCGATTTCGTCGCCAAATTTTTTTGTCGAATTTTACGACCTCTCATTTTTAAAAGTCGATTCCACAGCAGCTAATAGAGCTTTGCGATCGCAATCACTTCCAGAATGTGCAAAACATATTCTAGTTTCATAACAGAACAGCAGGGACCTGCCAAAGTTAAACCATTTGGCCAGGAGAGCCCTTTTATGCAGACTTTTGCCAGATTTCGATACCCAAAATTTTTGCGATTTTCGCAGAATTTTTTTCAAAAGCCGATTCCAAAGCAACTAATAGAGCTTTGCGATCGCAATCACTTCCAGAATCTGCCCCACGAAGTCTACTTTCATGATAAAGCACGAGGGACCTGCCAAAGTTAAACCATTTGGCCAGGAGAGCCCTTTTATGAAGGCATGTGCTCGATTTCGTCGCCAAATTTTTTTGTCGAATTTTACGACCTCTCATTTTTAAAAGTCGATTCCACAGCAGCTAATAGAGCTTTGCGATCGCAATCACTTCCAGAATGTGCAAAACATATTCTAGTTTCATAACAGAACAGCAGGGACCTGCCAAAGTTAAACCATTTGGCCAGGAGAGCCCTTTTATGCAGACTTTTGCCAGATTTCGATACCCAAAATTTTTGCGATTTTCGCAGAATTTTTTTCAAAAGCCGATTCCAAAGCAACTAATAGAGCTTTGCGATCGCAATCACTTCCAGAATCTGCCCCACGAAGTCTACTTTCATGATAAAGCACGAGGGACCTGCCAAAGTTAAACCATTTGGCCAGGAGAGCCCTTTTATGAAGGCATGTGCTCGATTTCGTCGCCAAATTTTTTTGTCGAATTTTACGACCTCTCATTTTTAAAAGTCGATTCCACAGCAGCTAATAGAGCTTTGCGATCGCAATCACTTCCAGAATGTGCAAAACATATTCTAGTTTCATAACAGAACAGCAGGGACCTGCCAAAGTTAAACCATTTGGCCAGGAGAGCCCTTTTATGCAGACTTTTGCCAGATTTCGATACCCAAAATTTTTGCGATTTTCGCAGAATTTTTTTCAAAAGCCGATTCCAAAGCAACTAATAGAGCTTTGCGATCGCAATCACTTCCAGAATCTGCCCCACGAAGTCTACTTTCATGATAAAGCACGAGGGACCTGCCAAAGTTAAACCATTTGGCCAGGAGAGCCCTTTTATGAAGGCATGTGCTCGATTTCGTCGCCAAATTTTTTTGTCGAATTTTACGACCTCTCATTTTTAAAAGTCGATTCCACAGCAGCTAATAGAGCTTTGCGATCGCAATCACTTCCAGAATGTGCAAAACATATTCTAGTTTCATAACAGAACAGCAGGGACCTGCCAAAGTTAAACCATTTGGCCAGGAGAGCCCTTTTATGCAGACTTTTGCCAGATTTCGATACCCAAAATTTTTGCGATTTTCGCAGAATTTTTTTCAAAAGCCGATTCCAAAGCAACTAATAGAGCTTTGCGATCGCAATCACTTCCAGAATCTGCCCCACGAAGTCTACTTTCATGATAAAGCACGAGGGACCTGCCAAAGTTAAACCATTTGGCCAGGAGAGCCCTTTTATGAAGGCATGTGCTCGATTTCGTCGCCAAATTTTTTTGTCGAATTTTACGACCTCTCATTTTTAAAAGTCGATTCCACAGCAGCTAATAGAGCTTTGCGATCGCAATCACTTCCAGAATGTGCAAAACATATTCTAGTTTCATAACAGAACAGCAGGGACCTGCCAAAGTTAAACCATTTGGCCAGGAGAGCCCTTTTATGCAGACTTTTGCCAGATTTCGATACCCAAAATTTTTGCGATTTTCGCAGAATTTTTTTCAAAAGCCGATTCCAAAGCAACTAATAGAGCTTTGCGATCGCAATCACTTCCAGAATCTGCCCCACGAAGTCTACTTTCATGATAAAGCACGAGGGACCTGCCAAAGTTAAACCATTTGGCCAGGAGAGCCCTTTTATGAAGGCATGTGCTCGATTTCGTCGCCAAATTTTTTTGTCGAATTTTACGACCTCTCATTTTTAAAAGTCGATTCCACAGCAGCTAATAGAGCTTTGCGATCGCAATCACTTCCAGAATGTGCAAAACATATTCTAGTTTCATAACAGAACAGCAGGGACCTGCCAAAGTTAAACCATTTGGCCAGGAGAGCCCTTTTATGCAGACTTTTGCCAGATTTCGATACCCAAAATTTTTGCGATTTTCGCAGAATTTTTTTCAAAAGCCGATTCCAAAGCAACTAATAGAGCTTTGCGATCGCAATCACTTCCAGAATCTGCCCCACGAAGTCTACTTTCATGATAAAGCACGAGGGACCTGCCAAAGTTAAACCATTTGGCCAGGAGAGCCCTTTTATGAAGGCATGTGCTCGATTTCGTCGCCAAATTTTTTTGTCGAATTTTACGACCTCTCATTTTTAAAAGTCGATTCCACAGCAGCTAATAGAGCTTTGCGATCGCAATCACTTCCAGAATGTGCAAAACATATTCTAGTTTCATAACAGAACAGCAGGGACCTGCCAAAGTTAAACCATTTGGCCAGGAGAGCCCTTTTATGCAGACTTTTGCCAGATTTCGATACCCAAAATTTTTGCGATTTTCGCAGAATTTTTTTCAAAAGCCGATTCCAAAGCAACTAATAGAGCTTTGCGATCGCAATCACTTCCAGAATCTGCCCCACGAAGTCTACTTTCATGATAAAGCACGAGGGACCTGCCAAAGTTAAACCATTTGGCCAGGAGAGCCCTTTTATGAAGGCATGTGCTCGATTTCGTCGCCAAATTTTTTTGTCGAATTTTACGACCTCTCATTTTTAAAAGTCGATTCCACAGCAGCTAATAGAGCTTTGCGATCGCAATCACTTCCAGAATGTGCAAAACATATTCTAGTTTCATAACAGAACAGCAGGGACCTGCCAAAGTTAAACCATTTGGCCAGGAGAGCCCTTTTATGCAGACTTTTGCCAGATTTCGATACCCAAAATTTTTGCGATTTTCGCAGAATTTTTTTCAAAAGCCGATTCCAAAGCAACTAATAGAGCTTTGCGATCGCAATCACTTCCAGAATCTGCCCCACGAAGTCTACTTTCATGATAAAGCACGAGGGACCTGCCAAAGTTAAACCATTTGGCCAGGAGAGCCCTTTTATGAAGGCATGTGCTCGATTTCGTCGCCAAATTTTTTTGTCGAATTTTACGACCTCTCATTTTTAAAAGTCGATTCCACAGCAGCTAATAGAGCTTTGCGATCGCAATCACTTCCAGAATGTGCAAAACATATTCTAGTTTCATAACAGAACAGCAGGGACCTGCCAAAGTTAAACCATTTGGCCAGGAGAGCCCTTTTATGCAGACTTTTGCCAGATTTCGATACCCAAAATTTTTGCGATTTTCGCAGAATTTTTTTCAAAAGCCGATTCCAAAGCAACTAATAGAGCTTTGCGATCGCAATCACTTCCAGAATCTGCCCCACGAAGTCTACTTTCATGATAAAGCACGAGGGACCTGCCAAAGTTAAACCATTTGGCCAGGAGAGCCCTTTTATGAAGGCATGTGCTCGATTTCGTCGCCAAATTTTTTTGTCGAATTTTACGACCTCTCATTTTTAAAAGTCGATTCCACAGCAGCTAATAGAGCTTTGCGATCGCAATCACTTCCAGAATGTGCAAAACATATTCTAGTTTCATAACAGAACAGCAGGGACCTGCCAAAGTTAAACCATTTGGCCAGGAGAGCCCTTTTATGCAGACTTTTGCCAGATTTCGATACCCAAAATTTTTGCGATTTTCGCAGAATTTTTTTCAAAAGCCGATTCCAAAGCAACTAATAGAGCTTTGCGATCGCAATCACTTCCAGAATCTGCCCCACGAAGTCTACTTTCATGATAAAGCACGAGGGACCTGCCAAAGTTAAACCATTTGGCCAGGAGAGCCCTTTTATGAAGGCATGTGCTCGATTTCGTCGCCAAATTTTTTTGTCGAATTTTACGACCTCTCATTTTTAAAAGTCGATTCCACAGCAGCTAATAGAGCTTTGCGATCGCAATCACTTCCAGAATGTGCAAAACATATTCTAGTTTCATAACAGAACAGCAGGGACCTGCCAAAGTTAAACCATTTGGCCAGGAGAGCCCTTTTATGCAGACTTTTGCCAGATTTCGATACCCAAAATTTTTGCGATTTTCGCAGAATTTTTTTCAAAAGCCGATTCCAAAGCAACTAATAGAGCTTTGCGATCGCAATCACTTCCAGAATCTGCCCCACGAAGTCTACTTTCATGATAAAGCACGAGGGACCTGCCAAAGTTAAACCATTTGGCCAGGAGAGCCCTTTTATGAAGGCATGTGCTCGATTTCGTCGCCAAATTTTTTTGTCGAATTTTACGACCTCTCATTTTTAAAAGTCGATTCCACAGCAGCTAATAGAGCTTTGCGATCGCAATCACTTCCAGAATGTGCAAAACATATTCTAGTTTCATAACAGAACAGCAGGGACCTGCCAAAGTTAAACCATTTGGCCAGGAGAGCCCTTTTATGCAGACTTTTGCCAGATTTCGATACCCAAAATTTTTGCGATTTTCGCAGAATTTTTTTCAAAAGCCGATTCCAAAGCAACTAATAGAGCTTTGCGATCGCAATCACTTCCAGAATCTGCCCCACGAAGTCTACTTTCATGATAAAGCACGAGGGACCTGCCAAAGTTAAACCATTTGGCCAGGAGAGCCCTTTTATGAAGGCATGTGCTCGATTTCGTCGCCAAATTTTTTTGTCGAATTTTACGACCTCTCATTTTTAAAAGTCGATTCCACAGCAGCTAATAGAGCTTTGCGATCGCAATCACTTCCAGAATGTGCAAAACATATTCTAGTTTCATAACAGAACAGCAGGGACCTGCCAAAGTTAAACCATTTGGCCAGGAGAGCCCTTTTATGCAGACTTTTGCCAGATTTCGATACCCAAAATTTTTGCGATTTTCGCAGAATTTTTTTCAAAAGCCGATTCCAAAGCAACTAATAGAGCTTTGCGATCGCAATCACTTCCAGAATCTGCCCCACGAAGTCTACTTTCATGATAAAGCACGAGGGACCTGCCAAAGTTAAACCATTTGGCCAGGAGAGCCCTTTTATGAAGGCATGTGCTCGATTTCGTCGCCAAATTTTTTTGTCGAATTTTACGACCTCTCATTTTTAAAAGTCGATTCCACAGCAGCTAATAGAGCTTTGCGATCGCAATCACTTCCAGAATGTGCAAAACATATTCTAGTTTCATAACAGAACAGCAGGGACCTGCCAAAGTTAAACCATTTGGCCAGGAGAGCCCTTTTATGCAGACTTTTGCCAGATTTCGATACCCAAAATTTTTGCGATTTTCGCAGAATTTTTTTCAAAAGCCGATTCCAAAGCAACTAATAGAGCTTTGCGATCGCAATCACTTCCAGAATCTGCCCCACGAAGTCTACTTTCATGATAAAGCACGAGGGACCTGCCAAAGTTAAACCATTTGGCCAGGAGAGCCCTTTTATGAAGGCATGTGCTCGATTTCGTCGCCAAATTTTTTTGTCGAATTTTACGACCTCTCATTTTTAAAAGTCGATTCCACAGCAGCTAATAGAGCTTTGCGATCGCAATCACTTCCAGAATGTGCAAAACATATTCTAGTTTCATAACAGAACAGCAGGGACCTGCCAAAGTTAAACCATTTGGCCAGGAGAGCCCTTTTATGCAGACTTTTGCCAGATTTCGATACCCAAAATTTTTGCGATTTTCGCAGAATTTTTTTCAAAAGCCGATTCCAAAGCAACTAATAGAGCTTTGCGATCGCAATCACTTCCAGAATCTGCCCCACGAAGTCTACTTTCATGATAAAGCACGAGGGACCTGCCAAAGTTAAACCATTTGGCCAGGAGAGCCCTTTTATGAAGGCATGTGCTCGATTTCGTCGCCAAATTTTTTTGTCGAATTTTACGACCTCTCATTTTTAAAAGTCGATTCCACAGCAGCTAATAGAGCTTTGCGATCGCAATCACTTCCAGAATGTGCAAAACATATTCTAGTTTCATAACAGAACAGCAGGGACCTGCCAAAGTTAAACCATTTGGCCAGGAGAGCCCTTTTATGCAGACTTTTGCCAGATTTCGATACCCAAAATTTTTGCGATTTTCGCAGAATTTTTTTCAAAAGCCGATTCCAAAGCAACTAATAGAGCTTTGCGATCGCAATCACTTCCAGAATCTGCCCCACGAAGTCTACTTTCATGATAAAGCACGAGGGACCTGCCAAAGTTAAACCATTTGGCCAGGAGAGCCCTTTTATGAAGGCATGTGCTCGATTTCGTCGCCAAATTTTTTTGTCGAATTTTACGACCTCTCATTTTTAAAAGTCGATTCCACAGCAGCTAATAGAGCTTTGCGATCGCAATCACTTCCAGAATGTGCAAAACATATTCTAGTTTCATAACAGAACAGCAGGGACCTGCCAAAGTTAAACCATTTGGCCAGGAGAGCCCTTTTATGCAGACTTTTGCCAGATTTCGATACCCAAAATTTTTGCGATTTTCGCAGAATTTTTTTCAAAAGCCGATTCCAAAGCAACTAATAGAGCTTTGCGATCGCAATCACTTCCAGAATCTGCCCCACGAAGTCTACTTTCATGATAAAGCACGAGGGACCTGCCAAAGTTAAACCATTTGGCCAGGAGAGCCCTTTTATGAAGGCATGTGCTCGATTTCGTCGCCAAATTTTTTTGTCGAATTTTACGACCTCTCATTTTTAAAAGTCGATTCCACAGCAGCTAATAGAGCTTTGCGATCGCAATCACTTCCAGAATGTGCAAAACATATTCTAGTTTCATAACAGAACAGCAGGGACCTGCCAAAGTTAAACCATTTGGCCAGGAGAGCCCTTTTATGCAGACTTTTGCCAGATTTCGATACCCAAAATTTTTGCGATTTTCGCAGAATTTTTTTCAAAAGCCGATTCCAAAGCAACTAATAGAGCTTTGCGATCGCAATCACTTCCAGAATCTGCCCCACGAAGTCTACTTTCATGATAAAGCACGAGGGACCTGCCAAAGTTAAACCATTTGGCCAGGAGAGCCCTTTTATGAAGGCATGTGCTCGATTTCGTCGCCAAATTTTTTTGTCGAATTTTACGACCTCTCATTTTTAAAAGTCGATTCCACAGCAGCTAATAGAGCTTTGCGATCGCAATCACTTCCAGAATGTGCAAAACATATTCTAGTTTCATAACAGAACAGCAGGGACCTGCCAAAGTTAAACCATTTGGCCAGGAGAGCCCTTTTATGCAGACTTTTGCCAGATTTCGATACCCAAAATTTTTGCGATTTTCGCAGAATTTTTTTCAAAAGCCGATTCCAAAGCAACTAATAGAGCTTTGCGATCGCAATCACTTCCAGAATCTGCCCCACGAAGTCTACTTTCATGATAAAGCACGAGGGACCTGCCAAAGTTAAACCATTTGGCCAGGAGAGCCCTTTTATGAAGGCATGTGCTCGATTTCGTCGCCAAATTTTTTTGTCGAATTTTACGACCTCTCATTTTTAAAAGTCGATTCCACAGCAGCTAATAGAGCTTTGCGATCGCAATCACTTCCAGAATGTGCAAAACATATTCTAGTTTCATAACAGAACAGCAGGGACCTGCCAAAGTTAAACCATTTGGCCAGGAGAGCCCTTTTATGCAGACTTTTGCCAGATTTCGATACCCAAAATTTTTGCGATTTTCGCAGAATTTTTTTCAAAAGCCGATTCCAAAGCAACTAATAGAGCTTTGCGATCGCAATCACTTCCAGAATCTGCCCCACGAAGTCTACTTTCATGATAAAGCACGAGGGACCTGCCAAAGTTAAACCATTTGGCCAGGAGAGCCCTTTTACTGA
>CAWVNO010002106.1:34200-56200 GCA_963930645.1 Salticus scenicus | reverse complement strand
CATTTTGCCCAGTCACCCACCGTTTTCTAGATACAACACCCCCTCCCTCAATTTCTTTCCCTGTTCGATAATTTTATGACCATGAATTTGATTTGAAGAATGAAAAATAATTAATTTAACATCTAAAAACAGAAAAATATAAAGTTTAACATTAATAACAGATTAAAAAAATATAAGATATGTAATGCAAAATTTAAGTGGCAAATCCCCCCCCCTCCCCCCCAAAATTTTTCCCTTGTCGTAAATGTCCATGTTTTAAAATTATCCAACTCTGTAGCCCTGCAGAAGATATTTAACGGTTAAAATAATGTTCTCCCCCCCTCCTAAAAATCAAATTTATAGCCATAAAATCACCGAAAAATGATAAAAATAGGGAGGGGGGGCATTCCTAAAAAACGGTGGGTGATAGGGCAAAATGGGTATCCTATTCGGATTCAGGAGGCCATTTTACATAAGAATATGCTGAAATGGTGACAGAGGCAATTTTTATGTCTAGCAGTATTATCCTATTAAATTAAAAAATACAGCATTAGCTAGATTATGAAATGTACCAGTTTTTGCGGAGATCGGTTGAATGGCTATAACTTTTTACAGCGGATCTGAAAATCCAGAGAAAGTTTCACTGACAGACTTACAGTTATATAATTTAAATTAAAGAACTTTGTAGCATACTAATGGAAATATCTTTACATTTTCAATAGTATTTCGTCATGTGTTAATATTTACATACCCGCTGACTTTGTATGGTATGAAAGAGATAGATTAGGATTAAAAAAGAAAACAGCATTATAAAATTATTAAGTAATGTAAAAAAATCACATTTCTATGGAAGTGAATTCCAACAATCATAGATGAAAGATAGTATCTCCTCTCCCAATGATAATAATAATAATATTGATTTGAGGTCTCTTTGCAAAAGAAGTGAAATTTCTTATGATGGAGATGCCTTAACTTTGTTGTCAGCAATCAAACTTAGTGCATAAATTAAAAAAAAAAAAAAACTATTTTTTTTGGGGGGGAGGGCACCAAAATCATCCCGGGCCTTGGGCCCCAGCAGGTCGTAATCAGGCTCTGTGTAGAACACGATTTGACCATTTTTTAAAAATGTCTGTCTGTCTGTCTGTGTGTGTGTGACAAAATTTTGTGGCAACTGTATCTCAAGAACTACTGCACAGAATTTCATACAAATTGGCATGTAGTTGCACCTTGACATAAATTAGTGCCTATCAACTTTTCGTAAAAATTGTCTTACAGGTTGCGTTGCCATCCCGCTTTTTCTAAATTTTTAACATGGTGATATAGGACAAAATTTTGTATAAATGTGCATAAAGAGAATTATTTTTTAGTAATCATTATGAAATTCACAAGAATTATTTATAATAGAGATAGTCAACTGGGAAAATTTTTTTTGTATGTGTAGGAGCCTCGCCACCCCCCTGGGGGGGAAGTCCCCCCCTCGAGGGGAGTAAATTTTCAAAATGGGTATCTTTCGAAAGATCTCGTGAATACCTTTAAAACGAATGGTTGAACTATAAATCTGTGACAATTTAAAACAAAGTTATCGATTTTTTTTTTACTTTTAACGAAAAAAAACTTTAAAAAAATCGTTTTTTTTTTCTTTTTTTTTTAACGAAATTTAACCAAACTTGGTATTTAGTTGGCCCCTTACATGACTGGTGCTGATTAGATTTGGGGATCAATCGCTCAACAGGTGGCGCTGTGACCTTATTTTTTCTAAATTTTTAACATGGCAGTATAGGACAAAATTTCGTATAAATGTATATAATGAGAATTATTCTTAACCTGTGATTGTAAAATTAGTATGAATTATTGATAATAGTAGTAGATAATTTGGAAAAAAATTTTGTGCATGTGGGGGCATCGCTTCCTTTGAATGAGCCTTGCTTTAGGTTAATGCTTTTGATACAGTTTGAACTGTGAATTTGCTGTTGACAGCTGTTATTTAAGCTGTGTTTACTGGTGAAACTGAAGTTGAACCGACCTGTATTCTTCTGGAATTGTCTGTAAATAAACTACTGAACTTTTGCAAGTTTCGCCTTTCATTCTCGGACAATTTACGAACCCCCAAGTACGCAACGATATTTGCAAAATAAGTCCACTGTCCAACTTTAGTTCGAATAAACTCAGTATTTAAAGTTATCGTGATAGCAAAGTCTCAAGTGGCAGCGTTCAAGTGGACGCAACTTGGAAATAAACTTCCCCACCGAAATCATAGTTGTTTCAATGAATAATCCATTTTTCAACTTTGGTTTGAACTGATTAAGTATTTCAAAAGTTAGCGTGATAACAAATTTTCAAGTGGCCGTCAACTGGAAACAATATAGTGGAGCAAGTTGCCCAGCAAACACATCCAAGATATTTGAAGCATAGGTTCACTATCAAACTGAGGTTCGAATCAGTGCAGTTTTTCAAAAGTTATTGTTATGGCAAATTTTCAAGTGGCAGTCTAAGTGGCTGCTACTTGGAAACAAAATGGCGGAACAACTTGCCCAGCGAAATCATCCAATATATTTATTTGTATGATAATTTCATTGTCCAGCTCTATTTCAAATTAAATCAGTATTTCAAAAATTATCGTCATAAGAAATTTTCAAGTGGCACCACTTGGAAAAAAAAGCGGAATGAGATGCCCAGCGAACTTATCTGAGATATTTGAATGATAAATCCGCTAACCAAATTTGATGCGAATTGGTTGAGTATTACTAAAGTTACCATAATCATAAATTTTCAAGTGGCCGCCACTTGGAAATAAAACTGCGGATCAAGTCACCACAAGTGAACTTATCGAAGATATTTGAACCATAAGTTCACTATCCAACTTTTATTTGAATCAGTTTAGTATTTTAAAAGTTATGGTGATGACATATTTTCAAGTGGCAGTGTGATTTCAAGTGATCTCCACTTGAAAACTTGAAAACAAAATGGCGGAGCAACGTAATTAGCAAACTCATCCAAATATTTATAAGTTCACTGTCCAAATTTGATTCGATTTGGAGTATTATTTTAGAAGTTATCGTGATTTTAAGTTTTCAAGTAGTAGTCTGATTTCAAGTGGCACCGCTTAACTTAAGATATCCGAAACTTTGTTAAATATGGCGGATAAAGTTCATTAATAAACTTGATTGAGACACTTATATTGTCTATGTATACATCAAAATTCAAAGAAATTTGAAATTTTCAAGTGGTCTCCATTTGAAAACAAAATGGCGGAACAACTTGGTGAACAAACTCATCAAGATATTTATAAGATAATTTAAGACACTGTCCAAATTTGGTTCAATTTGGAGTATTATTTCGGAAGTTATTGTGATTTTAAATTTTCAAGTGGTAGCTTGATTTCAAGTGGCCCCGCTTAATTTAAAATATCTGCAACTTTATTTAGAATGGCGGATAAACTTCATAAATAAACTTCATTGAGACCCTTATGTGGCCTTTATTTACATCAAAATTCAAACAAATCTTGCTTTAAGTATGCTTTTTGCAATGTGGGTTTAAAATGGTGGTTTCAAGTGGCTTCCACTTGAAAACAAAAAGTCGGAGCAACTTGGTTAACGAACTCATCCAAGATATTTATAAGATCAGTTCACTGTCCAAATTTGGTTTGATTTGGAGTATTATTTCGGGAGTTATCGTGATGACAAAATTTTCATATTATATATATATATATATATTAAAGGAATTAGATTATTCAACTTATATATATATACATATATAGATAGATAAACGAAGTGATTGCAATAGGTCGATTTCTAAAGAAATCAACCTAAAAAAGAACCCTGCATCATTTGTACTTTGGAGAACCTATCGCAAAATTACAGATTAGATAAACAATGTAATAGTGACACATAGATACATTATATAGCAAGATTTGAACACGTAGTTAAAATGTTCAAATGCTAAAATGCAAGTGTAATGTATTGAAATCTTTACAATTAATCTACTAATATAAAGTATTCACATGATAATCAAACAATTTGTATGCATTTACTATTTGAGCATATATGGATAACCATGTCCATGTATCATTTTTAACATTGTATTCTAAGTGGCCCTTCTTTGACATTTACATTTATCTACATTTATATTATTTATTTTCATAATCTATTATGTATTAGAGCTGGACGATATCAGAAATTAAATATCGCGATATATCATCAAGTTAATATCGATATTGGTGATATATTGCGATATTTATTTCAAGAGAAGGAAAATAGATATTTGCTACTTTTTAAAGACAAATGAACACCAATTTTAATGTATACAAGTGGGGAGTGTTTTCTATATGTATATTTATATTTTATGGTAGATTACTTCCAAATCTTTTTTATTAAAAAGAAAAAAAAAAAAAAAAAAAGAAAGAAAGAAAATGCATAAATAGCAACACAATGTTTTGTGTTTCTTTTAATTTATACCATTACTTTTAAGTATATTTCTGAATAGTTTGTTCTCCATTCTTTCTATTTTAAGATTTAATTATTTCAAAATCACATTTTAAGAGAGTTAATGGGTGATATGTGTTTTATTTATACAAAGTATATCATCAAGATACATAATTATAATAAAAATATAAGCTTAAGAAAAATGAAGTTGTACTTAGAATGTAGATGATTAATAAAATTTTGCGCAGAAGTCGTAACTTAACTATCTGTCTATCTCTCTATATATATATATCAATGATTCATTTATATACGGAAATTTTAAAAATAAATATTAGTATGAGTTTTGCGCCTAATTCCCATTCCTGAGTATAAAGAAAGTTCATTTACTAATATTCCTGTCAGTCATTGATAGCGATATGGTTGTAATTAAATTAATTTCAGTGAATAAGAAATGCACAGTAGAAATACTGTTTATAAACTTTCTTTAGAATTGCCACCGAATAAACTTTCTCGGTTGTAGAGTAATATTAATTTGAGACCCTATAACTCATAGGTATTCTAAAGGTCAATTTCCTGCCATTTTTATTTTATTTTTTATCTACTTACCATATCATGTTTTTTTTTTTTTTTTTTTTTTTAAGATATATATATTGAATTCATATTTTGTAATGTTTTTATAACATTTGGAAATTGTATTATATTTATACACTAGTACCGCCCAGTGGTTGAAGATCAATCACTTTTTGCAAAGCAAAGCAACTGCCTTCTCATTAACGGAATTAAATTGCAGCACAGCAGCGACCCCTGTTGGCCGATAGGCACGAGTCGTCCATGAAATAGAGCGTTCTAACTATAAAAAAAAAATGAAAAGAAAGAAAGAAAGGAAATCTTAAAAATGGTCAATTAGAGTTCAAGGAATCTCAAAACTTGTAACATCATCGAAAACTGGAAATCTAAATTTTTTCTGAATCTTATACTTTCTCCACTTTTTTAAGAATAAGTAGTCAATTTCAGTTAATTAAAATGCAAGGAAATCTCAAAACGTGTAAATTCATCGAAAACCAGAAATCGAAATTTTCCCCGTATCTTCTACTTTCTTCTTATGCATGTAGAAGCCAGTAATAAATCCACATTTTAAATAATAAGTAGTCAGTTTCAGTTAATTGAAAAGCAAGGAAATCTCAAAACGTGTAAATTCATCGAAAACTGGAAATCAAAATTTATCCAAATCTTACACTTTCTTCTTGTATATGCAGAAGATATAATAATAAATCAACTTTTAAAAAAATAAGTAATCAGTTTCACTTAAATGAAATGCAAGGAAATCCCAAAACGTGTAAATATATCAAAAAACGGAAATCGAAATTTATTTCGTATCTTCTTTCTTCTTATGTACGCAGAAACTAGTAATAAATCCACTTTTTAAAAATGAGTAGACAATTTCAGTTAATTAAAATGCAAGGAAATCTCAAAACGTGTAAATTCATCGAAAACTGGAAAAACGTTTATCCAAATCTTATATTTTCTTCTTATATGTGCAGAAGATAGAATAATAAATCCAATTTAAAAAAAATAAGTAATCAATTTCAGTTAATTCTTTGCTTAAAAAAGAAAAAAAAAACCACTTGACGATATTTCGAACAATCCATGCAATTCCGAACAATATGTCAACGAACCGATAACAAGAACTAAACGCAATATACTGTTTCCAGTGTTTTCACTTTTCACCTGCGAGCGAAGAGCAGCTTCGATATTATTGGTGTGAGAATATTATCGAATGGGAAATAATATACTACAGCCATGAACTAAACGCGATATACTGTTTGCAGTGTTTTCACTTTTCACCTGCAAGCGATGAGCAACTTCGATATTATTGGTGTGGAGATGTTATCGAATGGAAAATAATATACTACTGCGATAACTTGATGAATGAGGAATGAAACATTTTATATGTTATCGTTCAAGGTCATACTTTTTAAGTAGTGGTTTCGATTTGAGAGTGCGCAGTTCGCACAAATGAAGCCGGTTGGGGTTATTTTTTCGAGTTTAGTCAGTGAATAGGAGGAAAGGAAGAGAAGGTGTATTTGTATAAGATATTCGGCGGTCTGTTTGTTGGGTGTTTACGGGGTGGTACGGGGTACGGTGAGGCGGGGAAGCAGAATTTGAAGATATGGCGTTGGACGCTGTTTATCGCATATGACTTGATCGCGCTGTGCGCGTGTTAGAGAAATTAGCTGTGCGCGTTAGGAAATATCGTTAGAGGGATATATTGATAGAACAAGAACTTAAATACTGTTATCGCGATATTAAAAAAATATCGATACTTGGGGATATATTGATAAATAATCCAGCCCTATTATGTATAATGTTCATTTATTCATTGTATTTTTATTAACGAAAAAAAGAAAGAAATGGATACTTATGTGTGCAAAATGTTATGATATTTACATATTCTGACAGTTAAATTAAATTAAAATTTACCTGTGAAATGTTATCTTTTTCTTTTCTGAAGAGTTATTCGTGATTTGTCTGTTCGTACATATGCAAAACATGATATAACCATTTTTAATTTTAATTCATTAAGAGCACAATATAAACGGACGACGCGACAAATGCTTCTTGCCGTGCAAGAATCGACCCTGGCTCTAACTAAGACTACTATTATATAGTAGTATTAGCTCTAACCTAACATTAGCTGACGAATTCTTCAAAAACGGCACGCATAAATATCATGTAAAGGTGTGGGAACCATATGCTCCAGTTATTTTTCAGCTCAGTGATTGGATCAAAATCTGTGCTGCCATCTGTAGGTTTAGTTTAAATAGAGCAGGCGCATGTTTATAAACAAGCGACGCTATTCTGCAGGTTTTGCGCATGTAGGCAAAATATCTGCCTTTCTATTGGTGCATCATCCCACCTTTTGCCTACATTCTAAAGTACGTGCGGAATCATCTGTCTCAGTGACGTCACGTGCGCCTGCTCTATTACTGAGCTGAAGAACAACTGGAGCAAATGCTTCCAATACCTTTACCAAAGAATCTCTAAACCGGAAAGAAGGGAAGGCTCCGTAGACGTAATGTAAAACGAATGACCCCCGCCTAAAAGAAAAATTTGTATTGCAGTGAAGCAAATCTACAGGGGTAACAGCTTCTGGCGGATTCTTGGCGATTTGGCTAATTAAAGTAGCGATAAACCACTGTATATTGTTTATAATGCTATGATTCACGATTAAATGCTATTTACGATATGAGATGAAGATTTAATTTTCAAAATCTTTTACACTAAAACAAAAAAGGACTGCTTTTTAATTTAATAACAATAAATAAAAAGAACCATCGAATAATATTTTAAACAATAATATTATTTTCAAATTATATTTACTTAAACAAAATAATTAAATAAAAAACTTTTATAACACTGTAACTCTCAGGGATGAGATTAGCAAAAATAGAAGAAAGCTGAAACTGTACGCAAAGGCAAGACAGTGAAATGAAATACTAGAATTTTGATGACAAAACCTATTATATTAGAGTAATACATATTTATTTTAATCTTCATTGTATAAAAAAAGAACAAATTGATTCTTTGACCTTTACACAGTGGGCCGGTTCAGGCTCTCGACCGATCCAATTGGTCGTGGAACAATGCGTCCAGTCTCATCGACCGGTCTGGATCAAAGTCGTCCAGTGTAATGTGTTCCATGGACCGGTTGTGGATCAAATCGCCCAAAAAATTTTTCCGAGTCATTTGATCCATTTACAAATTACTGTGATTGGACACTGGTTACGCCATCTATCGGTCCTTACAAACGCGAATATGCATACCATAAAATAAAAATAAAGGAAGAAGGAGCACGCCAATACTCTTAATGTTTACAAACCCCTTCTAGTGAAATGCCAGCGAAAGCTACTTTTGCTCCTCTCAATCTTGAAGTAGGGCACCCATCCTCAGCGCTATTATCGCTGTTTGTTGTGGCAACACAACAGCTTATGTAGAAACACTTATGCTCCTTCTTCCTTTATTATTATTCTATGATGCATACAAGCTTTTTTTTTTTTTTTTTTTTTTTTGGTACATAACTGTATAATTGTTTTAGAATTATAAATATATGCATGCATTGGATTGAAATAATGCAAATTAAAATTCATCGAATATTATTTAAATTTAATAAAATGAAATTTTAAAATGCTCCCTGCTAACATTTTTTTTTTTTTAATTTTGAGTTCAACAAAATATTTTAAATTTGTTTGTGAACTACTTTGGGAATTTATCGATCAGTTAATTTTTATGAAACATTTTTATGTTTGAATACTAAATATTTGCATTAAATTTCAGCATTCAAACATAAAAATGATTAACAATATTTAAAAAATAACATTTAATTTGTATTTAAATAATAATAATATTAATAAAAAATCATAAATATATTAAACATTTAAAATATTATTGATTGAAATCAGAATTAATTGAATTTAACAAACCAATTTAATGAAGATTTGAATCAAATGAATGATAATTGAAAAAACTGTTATAATTTTTTTTTTTTTTTTTTTTGTAATCATTGATTTAAATTTAAATTTTATAGTTTTTTGCAATGTGTAATAGTTTTATATTTCTTGCCTTAAATCATAATAATAAAACTTGAACCTACTTTTTATTTACATCGAATATTTGAATGCTAAATATTTGTTTTAAATTTCAGCATTCTAACTTAAAAATATTTAACAAAAATTAGCTTGATAATAAATCCACAAAATAAAACTTAAAATTGTTTACAATATATCGTTAAAATACAATAATGCATAATTGAGGAAAATAATTAAAAAAAAATTGCTAGAAAATTTTCTAAAATTATTATTTTTTTTATTTAAATAATTTTCAAAAAAGAATTATATAATTAATATTATTGTATTTGAGTGCATATGTACCCAACTATGCAGAATAAAAAAAAAAAAAAAAAATGTTATGCATCTATCTTTTTTTTATTATTCATAATTAAATTACATTTTTAATTAATGAATTAAATTTTTCTTTAATTAATTGAACTTTATAATATTCTATAGTATAGCTAATTTCAAACTATGCCTACAGATGGCAGCACTGATTTCGATCCAATAAAAGGATCGGAGTTCCAGCCTCTGCTTTCGACCGGTCGTGGATCAAATGACTCAGGGCCCAGTTGGATCGGTCGAAGTGTTCCAGAGGCTGGACTTACCCATGGTGAGTCCCAGTGTATACGCAATGAGAGAGCACAGCGCAATACCGAAGGAATGGCAACAGCTAATTAATAAGAAACAACCAAAATATGACGTCAGCACTGAAGGGGAACATGAAGAAGCCAGTGACAAGATGGTCAGTAGAGCAACAGTTTTCCAGCCTGATGACGACCACGATTAGCGAGTCAAAATATTTTCGGGTGTATTCATCAATAACTCTAACTGAATACGAAATCTTGAAAAGCGTACAAAGTCAGTGTTGAACTTCTTAGCAAAGTTTGACGCATTGCATTTGCCATCTAGCGGCAATGATATTTTCAGATTTTTTAACTGAAAATGACCAATCAAAAATTATATGAAAACTTTGGCGCTAGATGGCAGAAGCAGATGGCAAATTTTCTTGGAAAGCTATACCCTACTTTTATGCGCTTTTCAAGTTTTTACATTGAACCAGGACTTGAAGTTAACGGTGAATAAGGCCAATAGTAATGCTGCTCAATTAAAGGACTTTGAGGTATTTTCAAATGTTTTTAAAAGTTTAATTCGTCCTTTTATATATAATTTAATTAAAAATTTTTTTTTCGATATCTGATACCATTCTTGCAGATTCTTATGTAAAATGATCTCCTGAATCCGAATCTGGTCTGGCCCTCATTTTGCTCCATCACCCACCGTTTTTTTGGTACGTCCCCATCCCCATTTTTATCATTGTTTGGTAATTTTATACCCATCAGTTAGATTTGGAGAGGAATAATGGCATTTTAACCGTTAAATGTCTTTTGACCTGAGGAGCTACAGACGTAGAAATTTCTAAAACACGAGCATTTGTAGTAAGGAGAATATTTGAGGGATATGTGCCCAGAAAACAAAACAAAAAAATCAATAAAAACAATCAGTTTCTGTTTCTTTTTTTTTTTCGCAATATTTCTCTTATTTTTTACGTAGTCCAGCTTCCAATTTGCCATTTTCTTACCAAAACACACCAAATAATAAAAATTATACAGCAAAAATTTTTTCATAGTGTTGATGAGTGGAGTAAAGGTCTCAAAGCCCTCGCAAGAAAGTTTAACTGATTCACTGTACGATGTTTGCTTTTAATAACTCCCGCGTTAAATGCTTTGGGCAGTAAAACACGGACAGTAAAATATCCTCCTTTAACATGTGTTAAGGACCACCACACAAGATCACCACCGTCGAGAATACCATAAAGTTCACTCTCTTATCGCAAAACGTGCGCTAAAGGTAGATAACGACTGGCGACTACAATGATGATAAGAGCAATGGCCTTTAACACGTGTCAAAGCAGGAGATTTTACTGTTCATGTTTTACTGCCCAAAACATTTAATGTGGTAGTTATTGAAAGCAGACGTCGTACAGTGAATCAGTCAAACTTTCTTGCGAGGGCTTTGAGACCTTTACTCCATTCACCAACATTTTGAAAAAAAAATTCACTGTATAATTTTTATTATTTGGGGTGTTTTGGTAAGAAAATGGCAAACGGGAAGCTGGAATATGTAAAAAATAAGAAAAATATTGCGAAAAAAAAAAAAAGAAGAAACAGAAACCGATTGTTTTAGTTTTTATTGATTTTTTTTTTGTTTTCTGTGCACAAATTCCCTCAAATATCCTCCTTACTACAAATGTTCATGTTTTAGAACTTTCTACTTCTGTAGCTCCTCAGGTCAGAAGACATTTAATGGTTAAAATAATCATCGTTCCACTCAAAATCAAACTGATGGATATAAAATTATCAAACAATGATAAAAATGGGGGAGAAGGCGTATCAAGAAAACGGTGGGTGATGGGGCAAGATGGGGGCCAGATTCGGATTCACGCGGTCGTATTCGATACGAATATGCTAAAATGGTGTTGGGGACAATTTTCATGCCGAGTAGTGTTATTTAAAAAAAAAAACTATCAGTTATAAGTTTTAAATTTTACTCCATAACGCCATTGATTTCCATAAAATTCTCAATACAAGCATACCGCGTTTCAGAATACTTGATATTTTTGTTACCATAGCAACTCCCTATGGCAGAGAGAGAAAACAAAATATTTTCAACATCTGGCTGCAACTTATTAGTCACGTGTTTTTCAACTGAAATTAAAAATTATTGTTCAGTTTTTCTCTTTCGCACACCAAACTTACTATACGGCCTGAACACAAGATAAACTTGGAGTTCAAATTTCACCGATTTCCGTCCATAAACAAAAAATTTACATTTTAATTGCAAATTAAATTTTATTCTAACATGCGTAATATATATCTCGAAAAAGGATGCCAGTTTCTATAGCAACGAATACACTTAAGTTAAAAATATTCCTTTTTCTCTTTACTTCCATTAACCGACTACCATAGGTAATGGAATTCGAGATTTCACTTGATTTACATGTTTTAAGGTGTCCTGATTAGGTTTTCTTTTGTATCTCAGCTACTAATTAAAATAATTTCATAAGAAATACATCATTTGAGAGCTTTGTTGATTTGAAATTGAACCATAGATTACAGAAATTTCTACCGCCAGATGGCGCTGTAATATTTTAATTTTTCAATATTTCAAATTTTAATTGATTAAATTATTTTTAATACATCATTCGAAAGATATTTTAAAGTACTTTTATATTATCGAAAATGGAATTTGAGATTTCACCTGATTTACATGTTTTAAGGTGTCCTGATTAGATTTTCTTTTGTATCTCAGCTACTAATTAAAATAATTTCATAACTAATACATCATTTGAAAGCTTTATTGATTTGAAATTGAACAGTAGATTACAGACATTTTTACCGCCAGATGTTGTTAAAATACAGGGTGATTATAAAAAAACTACCCTGATATATGAGACCATAGCTACCATACCGTTTCAAGAAACTGAATAAAAATTTGGTGGAAGGCATTTTGAGGTATGCGCTCAAGAATTACATAAACAACAACAGCTAACAGTTACGGTTACAGTGACAAAATTCGAAAATTTTCAAATGGCAACACCATTTTTCTTTATTGGAATGGGATCTCCATAGCAAAAAACCATAAATAGCTTTGGAACGGTACCTCTAGCATGAAAATCAACAACGCTACGCATACTAAGAAAAAGAGAGAAAACAGCTGTGATGTGCCCACTGAGCTGAAGAACAACTGGAGCAAATGCTTCCAATACTTTTACACAGTGTTCGTGCGTGCCAGTTTTTCTGCAATCGTTCGCCTGCCTTGCATGGCAAGCAACATTTGTCGGGTCGTCTATTACTATTATAATCTTTAAAAAATTAAAATTGTAATGTCATGTTTAGCATATGGTTGTTCGAGCAGACAACCTTTACACAATTTTACTTTGAAATATAAATATATCAAATGCTTTTTGCCATGCAACGTTCGGAAGACAAACCTTCAAAAAACGGCACGCGAAAAACGGTCTAGCATTTCCTCCAGTTGTTCTTCAGCTCAGTGGATGTGCCTACCAGAACACGACTTTCCTTTTCTTAATGATGTCACATTTCACACTGAGTCTTTGGCTCTCACTAAAGTCTAAATATAAGAGTTTTAATTTCGTTGTTAGTCGTAAGACACCATCATGACTGACGTCATCACACTAAGTAGAACTCCTCCAATACAGGCTGACTCATCAGGCATTTCGTTTCCCACTCAGTCAGCGATTGTTGCCCACGCGGTCCGAATTTCATGTGTTATCAAATCACATAAAATGAGGGTTTTGCAGCCGAAAATTTCTCAAATCATACCAGAACTGCTTTTAGAATGTTTAGATTTCCAACAGATGAAGAAAGGAGAAAGAAATGGGCTATTAACTAACCAAGAGAAAATTGTACGCTTAGTTTTCAATCACAAATATGCAGTGTCATTGTGATATGTTTTCTTACATTTTGATTTTTTGTATCAATTATTTGTTTTTATTGCTGTTTGATTATCTAAATGTTGTATTTTACAACATACATCACTTTTCAACATGTATAAATATTTAAAATTAATTAATTTAACAGTAGCAGTAATGTCTACTTTTAAAAAGGGTTATAAGAAAATTTCGCCAAATATTACCGCCAAACTTATCAAGGGCAAACAATAATTCGCTCTTCAGTTTAGGCAAACTCTCCATTTTAGGCGATAAAGACGCCAAGTAATACGTCTGCAATTAAACATCGCCATGCTATATTTCCGCTGGGCGACAATGGTCAGCTGTGAGTCAGCTCGTATTATAGGAGCCTTAACACTAAGTGAAAAATAAGACATTATTGTGAAATGCATGATCTGTATCTTGCTTTCTTGCTCTGTAAACAATATGTCGCTTACTGGGAAGCATCATTATCATCATCAAAATCGATTTTGATTGCCATTTCACAATGCCTTGTTTTTCACGTAGTGCGATGACGTCAGTCATGATGGCATCTTACGACTAACAATGAAATTAAAGCCTTTATTCAGTAGCCTTACAAGAAATTAAGGATACCGCGATCTCTTCTTTTCGTTTTGAAGCAGAATCAGTAGACTTTAGTCTGAACCAGACTCAGTGTGAAATGTGACGTCATTAAAAAAAAATGAGCCGTGCTCTGGTAGGTACACGACAGTTGTTTTTTCTTCTTTTTTTCTTAGCCTGCTAGCGCTGGCGATTTTCGTGCTACAGGTACCGTTCCAATGCTATTTATGGTTTTTTGCTATGGAGATTCGATTTTAATAAAAAAAAGTAAGTGTTGCCATTTGAAAATTTTGTCACTGTAACCATAACTGTCAGAGCTTAACTGTTGTTTTTTTATATAATTCTTGAGCGCATACCTCAAAATACCTTCTACGAAAATTTCATTCAGTTACTGTGACAGTATAAGAGCTATGGTCTCCTATATCGGGGTAGTTTTTTTATAATCACCCTGTACAATAATGTATAACTGAGGGAAATGATTAAAATTTTTTTTGCTAGAAAAATTTCTAAAATTATTTTATTGTTATTATTTTTTTTTTATTTGAATAATTTTCTAAAAAAAATTATATAATTAATATTATTGTATTTCAGAGCATATGTACGCAACAATGCAGAATAGAAAAAAATAGATATGCATCTACATTTCTTTTATTCATAGTTGAATTTTTCTTTAATTAATTAAATTTTGTAATATTTTATAGCTAATTTCAAACTAAGCATACAGATGGCAGCACTGATTTTGATAGGGATCAGAGTTGTTAAGCCTCTGCTTTCGACCAGTCGTGGATCAAATGTCTCAGGGATCAGTTGGATCGGTCGAAGTGATCCAGAGGCTGGACTCCACCATAGTAATTTATATAGATCTATCATCCCCAGTGGTGTACAAAGGGTGGGGCCGAGGTGGCAGTCCGCCCCAGGCCTCAGGTCATGAGGTGGCCTCCGGAAAAACTTAAACTTTATGTATATATATTTGGTGAAGTTGGCTTGCCATTATTTTAACCTGAAAAATTCCCTGCAGTTCTTTAAGCCGTAGGTTCCTGTCCTAAAAAGACTTAATGTACAAAATGTGACCATAAAGCGACAACTCAAAAAAAAAAAAAAAAATCATTTATGTAAAGCCTAATTAAAACAGCACAAGTGGTACCAATGCCCTTGGCCTTCTCGTTGGGTGTTTGGCTTCTGAATCAACCTCAAAATTTATTTCAGTGCCTTTTTGAAGAAGTGTGAGGGGGGCCTCTAAATAGTAGAGGCTCCAGTTAGGGGGGCCTCAGTGAAATTTTTGCCTTGGGCCTCGAGAGTTGTAGGTCCGCCACTTATCATCCCCATGTTTTCATGCAAAGATTTTTGATGTCAATTTTTTTTTTTTTTTTTGGTATCAGCTATCACTGCGATAAACATTGACAGATGATTCCTCATGGCTGTAGGCAAAAGGTGGGATAAAGCACCATTGCTTAACGTTATAAGCTTAGCTATGTTGCCAGGTATAGGGTTGTAACAATGCTTCAATCTGATTGGTTGGTGACTTGTTGGCGAGATTTTTGAATCGTCTCGCCTCTCTGTCAATCAGTCAGCAAGGCAGCATCCACAACAATTTAATTTGGCTGTTGCTTCTTTATAAATGTGTCCAATAAGGTGAATATATACTGAATTAATATTAGTAGTCCTTATTGCATCCATAACTACTAGTCATGATACAGAGTCAAAAGCTTTTTCGTAGTCCACAAAAGCCCCACACAGAGGGAGTTCATTACTTCTTTCAATAATTTCTCCAATTGTATGAATGGGGTCGATGGCACTAAAACCACTTCGAAATCCATTTTGTTCTTTAAGTTGTGCTGCATCTAATTGTTTCTGTAAGCGATTTGATTGGACGATAGTTTCTAATATCTACCTTTTCCCCTTTTTTAAAGCAGCAAGATTATGATGGCATTTTCCCAGTCCTTTGGAACATCATACTATGTTACACATTTGTTGAATAGTTCAGTAAGAACTTCAATGGCTTCATTCCCTGCTTCTTTTACAATATCCACAATGATTTTGTCTTCTGAAGCTTTTTCATTACTTTTATTACCCTAGCTACTTCTTCCTTCAATATTGCTTGTATAGCATTGTTTGTATCTGATGAGATAGGTGAACCACTGAGTTGTTCTGGTGAGCTGTACAATTCTGCATAAAAATTTGTTGCCTCTCTTAGAATTTGCTCTTGATTCCCAATAATATTGCCACTTTTTGTCTTCAAAGCTAGAATTCTTTTCCTACCAAGCATCGGATTTCTCTTTGCAGTCTTCAAACCTTCATTTTCTTCAATGGCTTGCTGGATCCTTTTAAAATTGAGTTTCCTGGTGTCTTCTACAATCTTTTTCCTCAGAGTTTTACATAGTTCTGAAAATTTAACGTTTTTAGTAATATTTTCCTTGTTTCATTTTTCTTCTCTTTTCCATAAGCTGCCGTGTCTTTTCCGAGATTTTTTAACAGGTTTATCTTCTTTCTGAGCCAGCAATATTTTTTGCTGATTCCAGAACAACATTGACGAAATTCAGAGTGAATGCATTGTCTTCAGTATCCTCAAGTAACTGAAATCTGTTCCTTATTTCAAGCCAGAATTCTTGTTTCTTTTAGCTTTTAGAAGCTGTGGTTGAATTCTCTTGTTACGAATTTGACCCAGTTTCTGTCTTTCCAATGCAACCTGGAACTTTACCTAACAATGTACCAGTCTGTGATCACTGCCAGAGTTAAATCTATTTCTCACGGCACAATCCATAAAAGTGTATTTCTTGTCAGTCAGAATGTAGTCTATTTCACTTGTTCCTCCCTTGGGACTCCTCCATGTCTTCTTTGGATTCTTTTTAAAAAATGAATTCATGACATAAAATTTTTCCCATTCAGCTAATTCAATCAGTCTGTATCCTCTTTCATCTCTAGTTCCCTTTCCAAATGCACCCACTACACGTTCATTGGAATGTTTGGTACCCATTCGAGTACTGGCATCTCCCATAATGATTCTAAGATTGTGCCTTCTGGTTTTGCTCAGGGCCTTCGTAACATACTCGTAGAATTTCTCAGTAACTTGGTCTTCAGATGTGCTGGTTGGAGCTTAGACTTGAAGTATCTCAGTGTTATAACGCTTAGAGAGCTTGATGGTGACTGTTGCAACTCTATCAGAAAAGTCTGTAGCTTTTATTACTCTGTTTTTTAAGTTCTTGTTAACTAAAAATCCTATTGCATCTTCCATTATCAGTTCTTTGATAATAAAACATATTTTCCCTCTTCAAATCTAGAAAATCTTCACCTTTTCTTCTAACTTCACTGAGATCTATAATATGTCGTAATTCTTCTTCAAGCTCAAGGAGTCTATCTTCAGAGCTCAAGGACCTGCAATTTAAAGCACATACTTCCTTGGTGGCTGACCCAGTGATTCTTCGCATCCTCTGCCTTCTTGCTTTCTGCACAGAGCAGGGACATTCAGCCGCCGGGGACTGAGGGCCATTGTATCTATCTGTATAAATGTATATATATATATAAATATTTCCTAGTAATATCACAGCCTTGTGTTAATATCTTATAACTCATAAATACTTGTATCAAACTTCATGTCAGATGATTGCATTGGAATTATTTTGTGTAGCCCTGTAAACTAATTATCAATTCTATGCCAGTAATTTTCTACAGAAAACATGCTTTTAAACATTCTAATGACGTAAGTTTCTTTCATTGTGTTTAATGGAGTGTAACCATGTTGAAATGTACTTGAGAGAAATACCTTCTATAGATCGTAATGGTATACAATTCTTTTGTGTGTCCCTATACTCAGAATCGAATAAAAAATATACAACTGATTCATTGCAACTCTTTAATATTTGACATCATTTAGATGATCAGAGAATGCCATTGGAATTATTTTGCATGTTCCTGTAAATAACTTATTTAGTCTACACATGCTTTTAAGCATCTCAATAATGTATGCTAATTTCTTTTTGTTGTATTCAAATGTGCTTAAATAAAACTAGTACGTTGTGGCCACCACAAGACTTTCTTCTATATTTTTCTATACAAATTCACTCAGTAACAATATTAAAAAAAAAAATTACTATTTTTTTTTTGTAAGTTTTTTTTCGTTAAAAGTAAAAAAAATCGATAACTTTGTTTTAAATTATCACAGATTTATAGTTTAACCATTCCTTTTGAAGGTATTGACGAGACCTTTCGAAAGATACCCATCTTGAAAATTTACCCCCCCGGGGGGTACATCAACCCCAAGGGGGGAAGCGATGTCCCCACATGCACAGCATTTTTTCCCTAGTTACTACTACTATTATCAATGATTCATATTAATTTTACAATCACAAGTTAAGAATAACTCTCATTATGTACACTTATACGAAATTTTGTCCTATACTGCCATGTTAAAAATTTAGGAAAAATGGGATCATAACGTCACCTGTTGAGTGATGGATCCCCATATCTAATCAGCACCAGTTTATGTCAGGGTCCAATTCAATACGAAGTTTGGTTAAATTTCGTTCATTCGTTCGTGAGATACAGCACCCACAGAATTTGTGATACGCATACACAGACATTTACTAAAAGCAGTCCAATTGTGTTCAGGACATCCTACAACATGTAAATCCATCGAAAACTGGAATTCAAAAATTTTCATGAATCCAATACTTTCTCTCTCTCTATGTAGAATAAAGTAAAAATGATCGTATAGATTGAATACTTAAAATTACGTTGTATTATAAAATAAATGCAACAAATATTGGCAATCTAAATGACTTACATTTTACTCTATCATTTAGGAATTGATTTAAGAATAGAAGGGCGAAATAAAATGCATTATATTCAACAGATAAATAAATAAAATGAAAAGGACTTACCACAAATGAAGAAGCAGGAGTATTCCTGATTCAAAAAATATTAATAATTAAACAGTGGCGTAGCGTAGGTTTGGAGCGCCCGGGGCAGTCCAAAATTATGCACCTCTCTCCTTCCGGTGATGGTGTAAGTGTTAAAGCAAACTGACTGTGTAAGAATCCTAGGCCTGCATAGATTGCCGTCAAGGGGCTGTCTTTCTAAGAGATCCTATCCCGCATTCTCGCAAGTTTCAGTGAAAACCACGAAAAAATTAGAACTGCTAAGTTGGCGAGTTTGAATCGGGCACTTCCTTTCTCCAAGCTTCGACAGAAGACCTTCTCGGATATTAGTGGCTTTCGTCCGAGATTATGGAGTTAAATATGTACAGAGAAAAAACTATATATATAAATGATTCAAAAGCTATTTATAAATTCGCAATTAGTTCATAAAATACAATTACTTCCTTTCCAGTCGTCAATACTTTACATTTTCATAATTATAAAAAATTACATCTTTGTTATCTATGAATAAAAAGGTTTCCAAATAGTAAGAAAAGACAAAAAAAAGTACCTTATAAAACAAATAAGTTATTTCCATACAGTTAGAATTATAGCTGAATCATTACATAAATTAGACTGTCAAAATATGTAAATCTTTTTCAATTGGAAATATTGATACTGTCAGTTAATCTTTCTTTGATCATCGTTGAGCGTTTATATGTATTTCATTAATTTAATTTTTAAAAGCTTCTATCATCTTGCATTGTTAATAGTAATTCTTAAGGGAATTGATAATAAAACAATAACATAACGTTAATTTAACTTTTTTGAAGCTTTTATTCAGCTATTCAGGGTAATAAATTTAAAAGTATCGTCATAGAAATACTCAATTCTGAATAGACTTCTTTAAATAAAGTGATAAGTCGTCTAACAAAATGTCATAAGTATGACGTTTAAGTCAAAATATTTGAAACATAAATGCTGGATATATCGAGCAATTTTGTACATCTAACGAAGTTTGAACTTACAGAAAACCTAATGACTCATAAAGTGTATTAATTTCTGTTGACTTTTTTTTTTAGCTGCTTGGTTACTAAACGTTTTAAGTTTTTCCCGAATAAAATATACTATTCACAAAGTAAGGATAATACTATGAAGAACTGACATAGAGGCTATAACATTATAGAAACTCTTTGCGTGTAAAATGCATTAAAAAAGGCTATTATTTACACATTGTCTTTTAAATATCTCAGTTTCTTGAGATCGAAGCTCGTTTAATTTTTTTTCGTTTGTGAGGGCAATCTCTATGCAGCATTCAACAATAATCTGCTAATATATTAACATTCCATCGACTCTGATACCCCCTTTACATTTCTCGATGACTTAAGGAAATGCCTCTCTTCCTTCACTCACATCGTCTAGATTTTTAGGGAAATAAGTGAGATGGGAGTTGAAAAAGTAGAGTTTTAAACTCATTTCTGTCAAAAAAAATCTGTCCAAAACCGTATGGGATGGAAATTTTTGAATATTCTTTTCTTAATCAGCATCTAGAAACACATCACATCTCATCGCAAACCTGTATTATCGATATCAGTATTTTTTTTCTGATCAGTACTATGTTACAGAATACTTAATAGTTCAGACTCGAAAATTACGCAAAACCTTCTCAGCCTTTTTTATTATTTCTACAGCAGAAGGAGGCCCTACCAGTAGCTGAGTGGTTCTACTCTCGAAACTGGTAGACAGGAAGTAACGGATTTGATTTCAAGTCGCGGTCGTCGACCTAACTATTCGGAGTTTTCCGTGGTTTTCTCTGACACTTGCATATATAAAGACTAAGTTCCCTTAGAAACACCTTCACAGAGGGCCTCTCATCCAGTTCATTGTCAATCGGCCTTGCTTTCAAACACCAAAGATCATCTACAACAAAGTGTGAATAATTTAAAGACCTTGTATTTGCAGCTTGTTCTGAAGTTCCTGGAACCTTATACACTAAGATAAACTCTGCCTTTTTTCTTTACGATTTTTATTATAGTCGTATCTATTGTTTAGAATCATGACAAAATTTATCTGTACAATATTTATTATAAAATAATAATAATAATATGAAATTTATTTGCAATCGCTCAAAAGGTGGTGCTGTTGTACAGTGCTCTTCTGGATTTTGTGATAGTTATATAATTTAGCACCTATGGAATGAAACTGTATCAAATTTTATATATAAGGTTTTTAGTATTTTTTTTCTTTGGTCAATTTTTAGTAGAAATGTTTATTTATATTAATAAATAAAAATGATAAAGAATGTCACTATCAAAATCTGATTGTAAAAAACTACCCATTTATGGATTTGGAAATTTCAGCACCTCTTTTCAGCAATTATCTTGTTAACAACCGGCAGATGATGAGCCTTTTATATGAATTTCTGAACTAACAAATTACAGACGCAAAGGGTCCAGTATTTGACTATAAGGTAGGCTTTTGTTATATTGATCAGTATATTAGCGCTTTATGGACGCGAAATAAGAAGGGCCGCTTACAGTCATTGCCATACTATGAATGTATAGAGGCGTAGAGCTCAACGTCCAGTAGAAACTTTGACAACAGTGCTCGGCCAATTTATGAATATAAGATGTAAAAATGAGAGGAGAGTTCATTTAAAGTACACACCCACATTATAATAATCACAGGGGGAATAATTAAAAGCTATGATGCGCATAAATTTTTTTCATTTTCATCCAGAAACCTATGGTTAGCCAGAGATAATTTTAGAAGGGTCTAATAAAATTGTAAAAATTCAGAAATTTATCACAATGATAATTTTTAGTTTTAGAAAAGCAGTATTTGGCGCCCCCTAAAATTTTGCGCCCGGGGCAAGCGCACCCCGCACGCTACGCCACTGTAATTAAAGCTTTCCTGTAGAATGAATAATCCACGGACAAATGAAAAACATGATACATTGATAAACACAATTTGCACAAAGTATTTGCATGGTTTTATGGAGAATCAACATGGGTAGCACAGTCTTGAAAGTTCGTAATTACTTTCCTTATAAATAAGCAAAGCAGGACAAAGGGAATCTTAAAGTAGAGAAAAGTAGTTAAAAGT
>CAWVNO010002106.1:0-34000 GCA_963930645.1 Salticus scenicus | reverse complement strand
TTTCGTAAAGTAGGCAGTGAAAAGTGCTAACATACTTGCCATTTTCATTGCACTTTTTTCCAAAGTGCAAATATTAAGATGAATTGCAAACACAGGCATTTGCATTAAAATAATGTATTTTGCATTTATTGGAAGGTATTTTTGAAATAAGTATTTTTCAGATGAAGTTTAATTTTTTTAAACTGGACGGCTGCTATTGCAATAAATATAAATTCTGTTCATAGGCCCTAATGATAAGAAAAACTTAGGTGGGTCCCAGTACATAAACAAAAAATGGAATACACACCCAAAATTATACAGCTAGTTCTGTGTGGTTCATGAACATGTGTACCAATTTTCAAGTCAATAGCATGATTTTTACAGCTGCTATCACAAGGCAGATACACAGACATAATCCAAAATCTTTTTGAGTCTCTACAGGAAGGCCTCCACTGATGTTTCGGCAAAAATTTTAAAACATGTACAGGGTGACAAGAAATAACTTGGACAAAGTTTCAAACCAAATATCTGTAACTACCACTATCGCAAACTCATTTTGGAAGATGTTGTCTTACCTTAGTCGCAAAAGTTCTTTGGAAACAAAAGATGGACCTTCCAACAGGATTCTGCACCTGCACACAGAGCTAAATTTACTCAAAATTGGTGCCAGAGAAGTTTTCCTGACTTCACTGGAGCTCAAGAATGGCCACCGTATTCCCCATATTTGAACCCAATGGATTATTCTATTTGTTCCATCTTGGAGACAAGGGTGTGTGCTAAACCTCATAAAAGTTTGGCATCCCTAAAGGAATTCTTATGCAAGGAATGGGATAAAATATCAGTAAGTGAGTTGTGGCCCATAGCCGAAAACTTTGTGACACATTTAAAGCTCTGTATTAAGGCTAAAGGTAGCCACTTTGAAAATTTCTACATATAATAGACAAAATAATGTATTCATATTTATTGAAGTTTGATCGTAATATTTTCATTAGCATTAAAGTTATAATGTATCATGTGTGTGCAAGTTATTTCTTGTCACCCTGTAAATTTATTCAAAACCAAAAGTTAAAATTTTCAGAAATCTGTTTTTTTAAATATATACATAAAGGAAAGTAAAATTTAGTGATAAGTAAAAAGAAGCAAACGGAATTAACATTTTCTCATTCACATGTTTTAGTATTTTTAACAATTTGACTTTTGGCATTTAAAAAACAAAAAAAAATTACATTAATTAAATACTGTTTTTGTGTTTAAATTAGTTTATCTTCAGCAATCGATGCGTCATGTGGCAGTGCCCTGTATATATTCCAAAGGCACCTGAAGGGTTAGCAAATATGTATAGTCCTTTTATTAAATAATGTAAAATATCAGAGGAACACCAAAAGACAGGAATTTTCTGCTTAAAATGTCACCATGTTCGTGTCACTCTATATGCAAAGGTTCTTTACTATAGATGAAAATGTTATAATTCTCTAATCGTCATTATTCTTTAACGTCATTTCTTGAGAGCATGGGAGCCTCTGTGCAAGTGCAAACTCTACGAATCCAGTGTTAAAATAGGGGTGATAAACCTTGGCGTTAAGAGAAAATAAGCAATAAGGGAACACCCAATGATTGGATATTTACAAATCCCAATCTGTTTATTAATTTGGCACCCTTCCAAGTCCTCACTGCTAGGCTTAGGAAACGTGGTTACATTATACCTAGAAGATATGGACTTGAAAGTATGGTGTAACTTTCTTCATTTTTCACCATCAACAGCTCATAAATCTTGGCTTGCTGTAATATCTTTGTACATTTTGATGCTATAACTACTACAACTTCATCCATTTTGATGGCTATCTGTTGCTGAGAGAAGAAGAATCAGATTTTGCTGTCAATGATCAATCTATCTATAATTACTGTATATATGGTTATAGATCCAAAAAAAAGGATCAAAAGCAGTTCTTCATGGACTCAATAAAGCACTTACATTCAATAGAAAAGAATGTTTTCACTTAATTTTGGATAGCTTTGTATATTGTTTATAAATTATGTACACATTACATATTGTACTTAAATTTCATAAGTGCACTGCAGTATGGGAAATACACAACTTGAAATACAAGCCTTGTAAATGAATGGTAAATGATTTTCATGCCATACCCTAATATTTAACATGATTTTATGCATAAAAAATAATATACGTTCATTTCATTTTGTTAAGTGCAGTGTGAAGATGTTAAACTGTATCTACTAAAAAATTATGCCCCAAGCCACAATGTATTTCAATTCTTTTGTCATTGTACAGGAACTATTTTTCTGATCTTAATGAAAAATTTCAAGTAGCATTCCTATAGTGTACACCTAATTTGGATTTCTGGCTAATACTTGTTCTTGAATTATGCTTATAACAGTTTTATACACAAACATTCTACCAACTGCTAAAAAACCGATTTTCATATTCAGAGACTTCAAAAAGGGTATATATCGCATAATCTGAAATTAAAAAATTTGACCCCGAAAAAAAAAAAAAAAAAATACATGTAAGAGAAAGTAATCTATAATAATAAAAGGAAAGGTTTGTCTGTCTGTCTGTCTGTCTGTCTGTCTGTCTGTCTGTCTGTTCTTTTATACGTTCAGCCCCTATTGAACGCAGAAGTACAAAAATTGACATACGGATGCTCTGGAGCCTTTCCGATGTTTTCCTCGAAACAGAATTTAAAAATTTTAATTAGTTGTGGAGATATTAATTAAAATGTCCACTCATGTCTAATCTAAAAGCGATCTCAAAGCAGAAAAAGTGGAAAATAAATTAGAAATATTTGTCCGATCGTTACAATTTCGATACCAAATGAAAGGGGCATTTTTTCTGAATCTAAGTGTGCAAGTGGTTTATCGGTACAACAATTAGATTTTTTAAAATTAACTAAAGTATGAATTTTCTGTGGCAACATCATTTCAAATGCCAGTAATGAAGACCCATCGTCTGTCATCAAAAAGGAATTGATTGCAACCGATCAAGATGTCACGTGTTTTGTAGTAGGGAAAAATATTGCAATTTTCAATTTTTTTCAAATTTTAATTCACGTTACATTTGAATTCATATTCGGCCTAGACAGCATATTATAAAGCGACTGTTCAATTTTCATGAAAATATGTGGATAAACAAAAAAAATGAGATTAAATTTTGTATTATATTTTCAACTATTTTAAATTGAGATATGCCGTTGAAATTTCGTAATATTGGTGTTTTTAACGCCCGATATTTCGATTCTGAATATTTTTGAAAGTGTAGAATTATTAGGAAGGGCTTGAAGGGGAGGGGGGGGGGGCAAGCAAACGGCCAGAAAAAAAAAAAAATAAATAAACAAATAAATAAATGAATAAAAATAAATAAATAAAAAGAGTTACAGCGTTTGAAATTGTTATTATTATGTTTCAAGGAAAGATAAATCGATTGCGGATATTTTCAAGTGTAAAATTATTAGAAGGGACGGAAAGGGGGGGAGGGGCAAAAACGTAAAAAAGGAACGGTTGTTTCGGAGAAAACAACGGAAAACCCAGAACGCCTTTATTCTTTTATATTTTGCAGAATTTCGAATTCTGATACTCCTTTCACATTTCATACTATGGATTTTGAACAGTATTTAGCCCGGAATTACCCAAGTTTCGGAGAAAACCACGAAAAAGTCAGACATAAATCGTTTTATAATAGTGTTTATATCATTTTTGTATCTCAGCTTCTAATTAGCATAACTTCAAAAGTAATATGTCATTTTGAAACTTATTTGAATGGAATTTCAAGAGTAGACGCCACAAATTTCTGTCACCTTCCATTAACCGACTATCATAAGTAATGGAATTTGAGATTTCACGTGATTTACACGTTTTAAGGTTTCCTGATTAGGTTTTCTTTTGTATCTCAGCTACTAATTAAAATAATTTTATAAGTAATACATTATTTGAAAGCTTTATTGATTTAGAATTGAACAGTAGATTACAGAATTTTCTACCGCCAGATGGCGCTGTAATATTTTTAAATTTCAATATTTCGAATTCTGAATATGATTAAATTATTTTTAATACATCATTCGAAAGATATTTTAAAGTACTTTTATACTATCGAAAGTGGGATTCGAGATTTCACCTAATTTACACGTTTTGAGGTCTCCTGAATCGGTTTTCTTTTGTATCTCAGGTACTAATTAAAATAATTTCATAAGTAATACATCATTTGAAAGATTTGTTGATTTGGAATCGAACAGTGGAATACAGAAATTTGTACCGCCAGATGGCGCTATAATATTTTAAAATTTCAATATTTCAATTTCTAATTATGATTAAATTATTTTTAATATATCAATTGAAAGATATTTTAAAGTTCTTTTAAATTATCGAAAGTTTTCACCAGATTTACATGTTTTGAGGTGTCCTGAATCAGTTTTTTTTTTGTATCTCAGTTATTAATTAAAAAAAGTTCATAAGTAATACATCATTTGAAAGCTTATTTTAGTTGATACACATTTTAAAGTACTTTTACATTATCGAAAATGAAATTCGAGATTTCACCCGATTTACACGTTTTGAGGTGTCCTGATTAGGTTTTCTTTTGCATCTCATCTACTAATTAAAATAATTTCATGAGTGATGCATCATTTGAAAGCTTTGTTTATCTGGAATGGAACAATAGATTACAGAAATTTCTACCGCCAGATGGCGATGTAATTTTTTTAACTTTCAATATTTCAATTTCTAATTATGATTAAATTATTTTTAATGCATCATTCGAAAGATATTTTAAAGTTCTTTTATATTATCGACAGTTTTCACCAGATTTACACGTTTTGAGGTCTCCTGAATTAGTTTTCTTTTGTATCTCAGCTACTAATTAAAATAATTTCATAAGTAATACATCATTCGAAAGCTTTTTTGATTTGGAATCGAACAGTGGAATACTGAAATTTGTACCGCCAGATGGCGCTGTAATATTTTCAAATTTCAATATTTCAATTTCTAATTATGATAAAATTATTTTTAATACATCATTCGAAAGATATTTTAAAGTTCTTTTAAATTATCGAAAGTTTTCACCAGATTTACACGTTTTGAGCTGTCCTGAATCAGTTTTCTTTTATATCTCAGTTATTAATTAAAAAAATTTCATAAGTAATACATCATTTGAAAGCTTTGTTGACTTGATACACATTTTAAAGTACTTTTACATAATCGAAAATGGAATTCGAGATTTCACCCGATTTACACGTTTTGAGGTCTCCTAATTAGGTTTTCTTTTGTATCTCAGCTACTAATTAAAATAATTTCATAAGTAATACATCATTAGAAAGCTTTTTTGATTTGGAATCGAACAGTGGATTACAGAAATTTCTACCGCCAGATGGCGCTGTAATATTTTCAAATTTCAATATTTGAATTTCTAATTATGATTAAATTATTTTTAATGCATCATTCGAAAGATATTTTAAAGTTCTTTTATATTATCGACAGTTTTCACCAGATTTACACGTTTTGAGGTCTCCTGAATTAGTTTTCTTTTGTATCTCAGCTACTAATTAAAATAATTTCGTAATACATCATTAGAAAGCTTTTTTGATTTGGAATCGAACAGTGGAATACAGAAATTTGTACCGCCAGATGGCGCTGTAACATTTTAAAATTTCAATATTTCAATTTCTAATTATCATTAAATTATTTGTAATACATCATTCGAAAGATATTTTAAAGTTTTTTAAATTATCGAAAGTTTTCACCAGATTTACACGTTTTGAGGTGTCCTGAATCAGTTTTTTTTTTTTTTTTTTTTTTTTGTATCTCAGTTATTAATTAAAAAAAGTTCATAAGTAAAACATCATTTGAAAGCTTATTTTAGTTGATACACATTTTAAAGTACATTTACATTATCGAAAATGGAATTGGAGATTTCACCCGATTTACACGTTTTGAGGTCTCCTGATTAGGTTTTCTTTTGTATCTCATCTACTAATTAAAATAATTTCATGAGTAATACATCATTTGAAAGCTATGTTGATCTGGAATGGAGCAATAGATTACAGAAATTTCTACAGCCAGATGGCGCTGTAATATTTTTAAATTTCAATATTTCATATTCTAATTATGATTAAATTATTTCTAATACATCATTCGAAAGATATTTTAAAGTTCTTTTACATTATCGAAAGTGGAATTCGAGATTTCACCTGATTTACAATTTAAAGTGTCCTGATCAGGTTTTCTTTTGCATCTCAGCTAATTGAGTAAGACCGTTCAAAATTGGTATATGCAAGTTAATTAGGAGGGGCTGGAACGGTGGGGAAGGAATAGTCGCGCATGGGTTTGGGACCCGGTGCGAGTTTTTACCCGTTGATAAAAGATTTTTTTTTAAATTTTATTTTCTTAATAATAAAAGTTTGAGTTGAGAAGGAATATGCGTGTACAGCGCACGTATATCCTCAAACGTGCGCGCACAGCGCGCATTGGTCTGCGCTGCCGACGGCAGTGGCGTCCCGGTGTGAGTTTTTACCCGATGCTAAATGATATATTTTTTAATTCCTTTTCTTAAGAATGAAAGTTTATGAGTAATAACATGGAATTTTGAGAAGTCATAAGGATGGTGAAGGAATACGTGCGCGCAGCGCACGGGTCTACGCTGCCGAAGGCAGTGGGGACCCGGTGCGACATTTTTCCTGATCAGAATTTTTTTTTCTCTTTTTTTATCACATGATAAAAATTAATGCAATTTTGAGAATTCATTAATTTTTGTGATTCATTTAAAAATAGTGACCAGCGAAGCGGGCGTAGCCTGCTAGTCTATAATAATAAATGGAAAGGTTTGTCTGTCTGTCTGTCTGTCTGTCTGTCTGTCTGTTCTTTTATACGTTCAGCCCCTATTGAACGCAGAAGTACAAAAATTGACATACGGATGCTCTGGACCCTTTCCGATGTTTTCCTCGAAACAGAATTTAAAAATTTTAATTAGTTGTGGAGATATTAATTAAAATGTCCACTCATGTCTAATCTAAAAGCGATCTCAAAGCAGAAAAAGTGGAAAATAAATTAGAAATATTTGTCCGATCGTTACAATTTCGATACCAAATGAAAGGGGCATTTTTTCTGAATCTAAGTGTGCAAGTGGTTTATCGGTACAACAATTAGATTTTTTAAAATTAACTAAAGTATGAATTTTCTGTGGCAACATCATTTCAAATGCCAGACATGAAGACCCATCGTCTGCCTCGAAAAAGGAAATGATTGCAACCGATCAAGATGTCACGTGTTTTGTAGTGGGGAAAAATATTGCAATTTTCAATTTTTTTCAAATTTTAATTCACGTTACATTTGAATTTATATTCGGCCTAGACAGCATATTATAAAGCTACTGTTAAATTTTCATGAAAGTATGTGGATAAACAAAAAAATTAGATTAAATTTTGTATTATATTTTTTTTAATTGAGATATGCCGTTGAAATTTCGTAATATTTCTTTTTAACGCCCGATATTTCGATTCTGAATATTTTTGAAAGTGTAGAATTATTAGGAAGGGCTTGAGGGGGAGGGGGGGGGAAGCAAACGGCCAGAAAAAAAAAAAAATAAAATAAAATAAAAAAATAAAAAGAGTTACAGCGTTTGAAATTGTTATTATTAGGTTTCAAGGAAAGATAAATCGATTGCGGATATTTTCAAGTGTAAAATTATTAGAAGGGACGGAAAGGGGGGGAGGGGCAAAAACGTAGAAAAGGAACGGTTGTTTCGGTGAAAACGGAAAACCCAGAACGCCTTTATTCTTTTATATTTTGCAGAATTTCGAATTCTGATACTTCTTTCATATTTCATACTAGCAGGCTACGCCCGCTTCGCTGGTCACTATTTTTAAATGAATCACAAAAATAAATGAATTCTCAAAATTGCATTAATTTTTATCATGTGATAAAAAAAGAGAAAAAAAAATTCTGATCAGGAAAAATGTCGCACCGGGTCCCCACTGCCTTCGGCAGCGTAGACCCGTGCGCCGCGCGCACGTATTCCTTCACCATCCTTATGACTTCTCAAAATTCCATGTTATTACTCATAAACTTTCATTCTTAAGAAAAGGAATTAAAAAATATATCATTTAGCATCGGGTAAAAACTCACACCGGGACGCCACTGCCGTCGGCAGCGCAGACCAATGCGCGCTGTGCGCGCACGTTTGAGGATATACGTGCGCTGTACACGCATATTCCTTCTCAACTCAAACTTTTATTATTAAGAAAATAAAATTTAAAAAAAAATCTTTTATCAACGGGTAAAAACTCGCACCGGGTTCCAAACCCATGCGCGCCTATTCCTTCCCCACCGTTCCAGCCCCTCCTAATTAACTTGCATATACCAATTTTGAACGGTCTTACTCAATTAGCTGAGATGCCAAAGAAAACCTGATCAGGACACTTTAAATTGTAAATCAGGTGAAATCTCGAATTCCACTTTCGATAATGTAAAAGAACTTTAAAATATCTTTCGAATGATGTGTTAGAAATAATTTAATCATAATTAGAATATGAAATATTGAATTTTAAAAAAATTACAGCGCCATCTGGCTGTAGAAATTTCTGTAATCTATTGTTCCATTCCAGATCAACAAAGCTTTCAAATGATGTATTACTCATGAAATTATTTTAATTAGTAGATGAGATACAAAAGAAAACCTAATCAGGAGACCTCAAAACGTGTAAATCGGGTGAAATCTCCAATTCCATTTTCGATAATGTAAATGTACTTTAAAATGTGTATCAACTAAAATAAGCTTTCAAATGATGTTTTACTTATGAACTTTTTTTAATTAATAACTGAGATACAAAAAAAAAAAAAACTGATTCAGGACACCTCAAAACGTGTAAATCTGGTGAAAACTTTCGATAATTTAAAAAACTTTAAAATATCTTTCGAATGATGTATTACAAATAATTTAATCATAATTAGAAATTGAAATATTGAAATTTTAAAATGTTACAGCGCCATCTGGCGGTACAAATTTCTGTATTCCACTGTTCGATTCCAAATCAAAAAAGCTTTCGAATGATGTATTACTTATGAAATTATTTTAATTAGTAGCTGAGATACAAAAGAAAACTAATTCAGGAGACCTCAAAACGTGTAAATCTGGTGAAAACTGTCGATAATATAAAAAAACTTTAAAATATCTTTCGAATGATGCATTAAAAATAATTTAATCATAATTAGAAATTGAAATATTGAAAGTTAAAAAAAATTACAGCGCCATCTGGCGGTAGAAATTTCTGTAATCTATTGTTCCATTCCAGATAAACAAATGATGCATCACTCATGAAATTATTTTAATTAGTAGATGAGATGCAAAAGAAAACCTAATCAGGACACCTCAAAACGTGTAAATCGGGTGAAATCTCGAATTTAATTTTCGATAATGTAAAAGTACTTTAAAATGTGTATCAACTAAAATAAGCTTTCAAATGATGTATTACTTATGAACTTTTTTTAATTAATAACTGAGATGCAAAAAAAAAAACTGATTCAGGACACCTCAAAACATGTAAATCTGGTGAAAACTTTCGATAAGTTAAAAAAACTTTAAAATATCTTTCAATTGATATATTAAAAATAATTTAATCATAATTAGAAATTGAAATATTGAAATTTTAAAATATTATAGCGCCATCTGGCGGTACAGATTTCTGTATTCCACTGTTCGATTCCAAATCAACAAATCTTTCAAATGATGTATTACTTATGAAATTATTTTAATTAGTCCCTGAGATACAAAAGAAAACCGATTCAGGAGACCTCAAAACGTGTAAATTAGGTGAAATCTCGAATCCCACTTTCGATAGTATAAAAGTACTTTAAAATATCTTTCGAATGATGTATTAAAAATAATTTAATCATATTCAGAATTCGAAATATTGAAATTTAAAAATATTACAGCGCCATCTGGCGGTAGAAAATTCTGTAATCTACTGTTCAATTCTAAATCAATAAAGCTTTCAAATAATGTATTACTTATAAAATTATTTTAATTAGTAGCTGAGATACAAAAGAAAACCTAATCAGGAAACCTTAAAACGTGTAAATCACGTGAAATCTCAAATTCCATTACTTATGATAGTCGGTTAATGGAAGGTGATAGAAATTTGTGGCGTCTACTCTTGAAATTCCATTCAAATAAGTTTCAAAATGACATATTACTTTTGAAATTATGCTAATTAGAAGCTGAGATACAAAAATGATATAAACCACTATTATAAAACGATTTATGTCTGACTTTTTCGTGGTTTTCTCCGAAACTTGGGTAATTCCGGGCTAAATACTGTTCAAAATCCATAGTATGAAATGTGAAAGGAGTATCAGAATTCGAAATTCTGCAAAATATAAAAGAATAAAGGCGTTCTGGGTTTTCCGTTGTTTTCTCCGAAACAACCGTTTCTTTTCTACGTTTTTGCCCCTTCCCCCCTTTCCGTCCCTTCTAATAATTTTACACTTGAAAATATCCGCAATCGAATAATAACAATTTCAAACGCTGTAACTCTTTTTATTTATTTATTTATTTTTTTATTTATTTTTATTTTTTTTTTTCTGGCCGTTTGCTTGCCCCCCCCCCCCCTCCCCTTCAAGCCCTTCCTAATAATTCTACACTTTCAAAAATATTCAGAATCGAAATATCGGGCGTTAAAAACACCAATATTACGAAATTTCAACGGCATATCTCAATTTAAAATAGTTGAAAATATAATACAAAATTTAATCTCATTTTTTTGTTTATCCACATATTTTCATGAAAATTGAACAGTAGCTTTATAATATGCTGTCTTAGGCCGAATATGAATTCAAATGTAACGTGAATTAAAATTTGAAAAAAATTGAAAATTGCAATATTTTTCCCTACTACAAAACACGTGACATCTTGATCGGTTGCAATCATTTCCTTTTTGATGACAGACGATGGGTCTTCATTACTGGCATTTGAAATGATGTTGCCACAGAAAATTCATACTTTAGTTAATTTTAAAAAATCTAATTGTTGTACCGATAAACCACTTGCACACTTAGATTCAGAAAAAATGCCCCTTTCATTTGGTATCGAAATTGTAACGATCGGACAAATATTTCTAATTTATTTTCCACTTTTTCTGCTTTGAGATCGCTTTTAGATTAGACATGAGTGGACATTTTAATTAATATCTCCACAACTAATTAAAATTTTTAAATTCTGTTTCGAGGAAAACATCGGAAAGGGTCCAGAGCATCCGTATGTCAATTTTTGTACTTCTGCGTTCAATAGGGGCTGAACGTATAAAAGAACAGACAGACAGACAGACAGACAGACAGACAGACAGATAGACAGACAGACAGACAGACAGACAGACAGACAAACCTTTCCTTTTATTATTATAGACTATGGATTTTGAACAGTATTTAGCCCGGAATTACGCAAGTTTCGGAGAAAACCACGAAAAAGTCAGACGTAAATCGTTTTATAATAGTGTTTATATCATTTTTGTATCTCAGCTTCTAATTAGCATAATTTCAAAAGTAATATGTCATTTTGAAAATTTTTTGAATTGAATTTTAAGAGCAGACGCCAAAAATTTCTGTCACATTCCAGTAACCGACCATCATAAGTAATGGAATTCGAGATTTCACGTAATTTACACGTTTTAAGGTTTCCTGATTAGGTTTTCTTTTGTATCTCAGCTACTAATTGAAATAATTTTATAAGTAATACATTATTTGAAAGCTTTGTTGATTTAGAATTGAACAGTAGATTACAGAATTTTCTACCGCCAGATGGCGCTGTAATATTTTTAAATTTCAATATTTCGAATTCTGAATATGATTAAATTATTTTTAATACATCATTCGAAAGATATTTTAAATTACTTTTATACTATCGAAAGTGGGATTCGAGATTTCACCTAATTTACACGTTTGTAAGTAATACATCATTTGAAAGCTTTGTTGATTTGGAATTGAACAGTAGATTACAGGAATTTCTAACGCTAGATATTTTAAAATTTCCATATTTCAATTTCTAATTAAATTATTTTTAATACGTCATTCGAAAGATATTTTAAAGTTCTTTTAAATTATCGAAAGTTTTCACCAGATTTACACGTTTTGAGGTCTCCTGAGTCAGTTTTCTTTTGTATCTCAACTAATAATTAAAATAATTTCATAAGTAATACATCATTAGAAAGCTTTGTTGATTTGGAATTGAACAGCAGATTACAGAAATTTCTACCGTCAGATGGCGCTGTAATATTTTAAGATTTCAATATTTCAAATTCTAATTATGATTAAATTATTTTTAATGCATCATTCGAAAGATATTTTAGAGTACTTTTATATTATCGAAAGTGGGATTCGAGATTTCACCTGATTGACACGTTTTGAGGTTTCCTGAATCGGTTATCTTTGGTATCTCAGCTACTAATTAAAATAATTTCTAGGTTTACTTTTGCATCTCAGCTAATCGAGTTAGACCGATAAAAATTGGTATATGTAGGTTAATTAGTAGGGGCTGAAAGAGTGGGGAAGGGATAGTCGCGCGCAGCGAGTACGAGAGTGCGCTGCCGAAGGCAGTGGGGACCCGGTGCGACTTTTTACCTGATGAGAAATGATTTTTAAAATTTTCTTCTCTTAAGAATAAAAGTTTCATTTCAGAATATGTGCGCGCAGCGCGCGTTATCTTAACACGTGCGCGCGCATCGCGCATGCGTTTGGGATCCGGTGCGAGTTTTCACCTGATGATAATTTTTTTTTTTAATTTTATTTTCTTAATAATAAAAGTTTGAGTTGAGAAGGAATATACGTGCACATTGCACGTATATCCTCACAAGCGCGCACGGATATGCGCTGCCTAAGGCAGCGGGGTCCAGGTGTGAGTTTTTACGCGATGATAAATGATATATTTTTTAAATTCCTTTTTTTAAGAATGAAAGTTTATGATTTTCACCCGATTTACACGTTTTGAGGTATACTGATTAGGTTTTCTTTTGTATCTCAGCTACTAAATAAAATAATTGCATGTGTAATATTGCATTTGAAAGCTTTGTTGATCTGGAATGGAACAATAGATTACAGAAATTTGTACCGCCAGATGGCGCTGTAATTTTTTTTAACTTCAATATTTCAAATTCTAATTATGATTAAATTCTTTTTAATACATCATTCGAAAGATATTTTAAAGTTCTTTTATATTATCGAAAGTTTTCGCCAGATTTACACGTTTTGAGGTCTCCTGAATTAGTTTTCTTTTGTATCTCAGCTACTAATTAAAATAATTTCATAAGTAATGCATCAGTAGAAAGCTTTTTTTATTTGGAATCGAACAGTGGAATACAGAAATTTGTACTGCCAGATGGCGCTGTAATATTTTAAAATTTCAATATTTCAATTTCTAATTATGATTAAATTATTTTTAATACATCATTCGTAAGATATTTTAAAGTTCTTTAAAATTATCGAAAGTTTTCACCAGATTTACACGTTTTGAGGTGTCCTGAATCAGTTTTTTTTTTTTTTTATCTCAGTTATTAATTAAAAAAAATTCATAAGTAATACATCATTTGAAAGCTTATTTTAGTTGATACACATTTTAAAGTACTTTTACATTATCGAAAATGGAATTCGAGATTTCACCCGATTTACACGTTTTGAGGTGTCCTGATTAGGTTTTCTTTTGTATCTCATCTACTAATTAAAATAATTTCATGAGTAATACATCATTTGAAAGCTTTGTTGATCTGGAATGGAACAATAGATTACAGAAATTTCTACCGCCAGATGGCGCTGTAATTTTTTAAAATTTCATTATTTCAAATTCTAATTATGATTAAATTATTTCTAATATATCATTCGAAAGATATTTTAAAGTTCTTTTAGATTATCGAATGTGGAACTCGAGATTTCACCTAATTTACAATTTTAAGGTGTCGTGATCAGGTTTTCTTTTGCATCTCAGCTAATTGAGTAAGACCGTTCAAAATTGGTATATGTAAGTTAATTAGGAGGGGCTGGAAGGGTGGGGAAGGAATAGGCGCGCAGTGCGCATGGGTTTGGGACCCGGTGCGAGTGTTTACCCGATGATAAAAGATTTTTTTTAATTTTATTTTCTTAATAATAAAAGTTTTAGTTGAGCAGGAATATGCGTGTACAGCGCACGTATATCATCAAACGTGCGCGTACAACGCGCATGGGTCTGCGCTGCCGAAGGCAGTGTGGTCCCGGTGTTAGTTTTTACCCGATGCTAAATGATATATTTTTTAATTCCTTTTCTTAAGAATGAAAGTTTATGAGTAATAACATGGAATTTTGAGAAGTCATAAGGATAGTGAAGGAGTACGTGCGCGCAGCGCACAGGTCTATGCTGCTGAAGGCAGTGGGGACCCGGTGCGACATTTTTCCCGATGAGAAATTTTTTTTCTTTTTTTTTTTTTATCACATGATAAAAATTAATGCAATTTTGAGAATTCATTAATTATTGTCATTCATTTAAAAATAGTGACCAGCGAAGCGGGCGTAGCCTGCTAGTAATGAATAAAAAAAAGAAAAAAGAAAAAAAAAAAAAAAGATTTTGATGAAATTCTGGCAAAAGCAGAATTTAGTTTAGGACGGAGGACTATACTATTAGTTTTTTTTTTCTTCAAATTATTACATCGCTTTCAAATTATTCAATTATATTTTCGCTAAATTTTAGGTTTCGATAAATGTCCAACTATCGAAAACGACAACGCAAAAATCCCAGATTGAGACTAATAGTCCTCAGTCCTAATAATTTGGTATTTGAATATTTTCTCCCCATTCATATGTTTGTACATTGAATCATAATGTAGGCATCTTTCTAAAAGAATAACTATAAATTTTCAGTAATGAAAATTTATAATATAATGTGACAGAATTCTAACGACGGTTTCTTTCCTTTTTCAATATCAGTTGATTTTATTTGCTATCAAAATTAGACGATTTGTCACTTACCTCTAAAGTTGCGTCTGTTTTATGCTTTCCTGTACAAGAACTGTGAAAAAAAAAAAACAACAACAAAAAAAAAAAAAACAAGATGCAGTACGAAGCCGAAAATCCAGAATCGCCAAAAATCCGGACAATTTTGGCGGCGTTAATAATCATCATCATCAACAGATTTTTTTTTTTTTGAAGTGAAAACTTCTTTAGGCGCGTTGAGCACTTTTGGGTGAAGAAAAATCTTTGAAATTCCGTCATCGTCAGCTGACGCTTTCCATTTGAAGTGAAAACTTTTGGGTGAACAAAAATCATTGAATTCGCGTCATCGAAACGTTTTCCATCCTTGTATGATACAAATAATGTATCATACAATTAACTTGCTAATGTGAAGTATTAGTAATTATATACTGTATATTGTTTTAAAATCTGGTGCGGCTCTACACGACTTCTCTCATCTCCGAGCACTGTCTCTATTGCAGTTAGACCTCACAAAACCGTGAGAAAGCCCAAAGCTGCCATTTTTCTCAAGTTTTTACAATCTGGTGCGGCTCTACACGACTTCTCTCATCTCCGGACACTGTCTCTTAAAGATTGCAGCCGGAAACGTTGCATTTAGGCTTCACAAAACCGTGATAAAGGCCAAAGCCGCCATTTCTCTCACGTTTTTACAATCTGGTGCGGCTCTACACGACTTCTCTCATTTTCGGACACTGTCTCTATTCCAGTTAGACCTCACAAAACCGTGAGAAAGGCCAAAGCCGGCATTTTTCTCACGTTTTTACAATCTGGTGCGGCTTTACACGACTTCTCTCATCTTCGGCCACAGTCTCTTAAAGATTGCAGCCGGAAACGTTGCAGTTAGACTTCACAGAACCGTGATAAAGGCCAAAGCCGCCATTTCTCTTACGTTTTTACAATCTGGTGCGGCTCCACACGACTTCTCTCATTTCCGGACACTGTCTCTATTCCAGTTAGACCTCACAAAACCGTGAGAAAGGCCAAAGCCGCCATTTTTCTCACGTTTTTACAATCTGGTGCGGCTTTACACGACTTCTCTCATCTCTGGCCACAGTCTCTTAAAGATTGCAGCTGGAAACGTTGCAGTTAGACTTCACAGAACTGTGATAAAGGCCAAAGCCGCCATTTTTCTCACGTTTTTACAATCTGGTGCGGCTCTACATGACTTCTCTCATCTCCGGACACTGTCTCTATTGCAGTTAGCTCATTAAATAAAACTGTAATATAATTTTTGTAGTAGTAGTTTATATTAATGAATAAAAAAACACTTCATTTAAAAGTATTTCCTACACAATAAAATATTTCCTGACGATTCAAGAAATACACACGTAATTGTTCACGTTTTCACTTCTGTCGGCACTCCCGAAGTGCAACTTTTTTTTTTTTTTTTTAAGATAAATATATCTAAATAAAAAAATGAAAAAAAAAAAATTATTTCTTGGTAATCTTCACAACTGGCATTTGCAGTGTCTGAAAGAGGAGGGAGAAGAAAATTATAATAATAGTAACAAAACATTTATCTAATTAAGAACTAAATTCTATACTCTATTTCAATTATGCTTAAACTTTTAGTTGAAAACCTAAAGTACTAAAATTAAAAAAAATAAATAAATCTCAAAATGTTTTAAAAGTGGTATGTTTTTGTTATTTATTTTTCTCCGTTGTACCTTGTACTCATTTTTGTATGCAAATATTTCAATAAATCTGTTTTGTTTTTTAAGTTTAATTTTTTATTTTATTTATTTGATGCTAAAGTTGATAGAAAAAATATTACAGAATACATTTAAAAATCGTAATATATTATTTTTTACTTGAATTTGCATATTACCTAAATACTTAAACCAAAATATTATATTTGTTAGGCATGACCAAAAATCCGTAATCGCTGCTGTCCTGATGATTACTGATTTTCGGCTTTGTACTGTAGTACAGATCAGTTTTGTTCTTATTACTTTTGCTTACCCGTCTATGGTAGAGAAAGTATAATTTTTGGATCCTATTTTTATAACTCATTTTTTGCTGTATTTATTCGTTAGGATGGGCTCTGAACCTAGAAATTACATTTTTAGAGGTGTATCACACAAAACATATGTTAATAAAAAAAAAATCCAAATTTGGCATTTCAAATATCCTTCCTATAGAGATATTAGTGGATTGTCTTAGTTAAATTTGAACAAACGGTTTCTGTAAAGGGACCTATAAAAGAATTCAAACACATTACAAAAATCAGGTTTTTAGCAGTCAATTTCTGTATGTCTAGTTATGTGTGTGTATGCCTGTTACCAGCATAACTCAAGACAAATACACTGGTGTACAAAATCAAAACAACAAGCTGTTTCTCTCCTTTTCTGCATAATTTTTAAACAAACAAATTTATGAATTTATAGTTTAAAAATTATTATTTAAAGTCTGGATATTGTGTTTATTATCAAATCCTTAATGGTATAACTTTAACAGAAGTAATCATTTTTAAACTGATATTAATTCATTTTTTCTTAGAAGTAAGCTTTGGAAGAAATGAAAAATTGAAGCAATTTTTGCAAAGAATGCTGCTAAATGAAATAGGGTGCTGAGGATGCATTAAAGATTTGTAAAAATACACATGACTCCAAATGCTGAATTAAAACCAGATTTTTCTTCTTATATTCACTTTTCTTTTCCCCCTTTTCTTTGAAACTTTTTTTAAAATATGCATACAAACATTAAACTTGGATAGAGATATTTTTTGCAAAACTGTTTATTGACATTTTTATTATTCAGACCCTATTCATAGTCTGCTAATTAATAGTTATATTTTTCCAAAAGTCCTTTATTTTAGAAGAAGATTAATGGATATATATAAAGAAATCCGATTTTAATTCAACATTTGTAGGCATGTGTATCTTCACGTATCTGTTATGCCTCCTTAACACCATTTCTCATTTAAATTTTCATTTCTTCCAAAGATTACTTTTGTGAAAAATTAAATTAATATCAGTTAAAAAAATATTGCTTAAGTTAAAATGATATAAAATTCGATTTATGCCATCTAAATAGTTTGTTCATATGTTTATGCACAAAAGAAGAAAATGAAAAAAACAGTTGCAGACCAGTATACTAGCAGGAAGTAGAAATGTGATATTCACAGGAAGATTTTAACGAAATCGAACCACTGCTTCATGCATAGGAGCAAACAAGAACATTCAAATACATCCTGTAGGAGGAAAATTTCTTGTTCGTTGGTGCAATTTAACATCTTGAAATTGTATGTAATTTTAGTTGTTAGTCCATTATAACTCTTTTTTTTTTTTTTTCCTAATCTAGATAATATATCAGGGGTTGATCCAGGTTTTAATTTTGGGGCCCATTTTTGTGAAAGTTTATTTCTTTTTGTGAAAAAAAGAATTGTCGCTAGAAACCTTTCATTTGAGCAGTTACTCTATCTAATGTTTAATATCAAGTTAACAGCATTTTATTAAACAAGTATGGACACTCATTAAAAATAATACTGTAAACATGGAAAAATTTTAAAACAAGGGCTGTTTTTATAAATCTGAATTCTGTGAAGGGACACATTTTATGGATTTGAATTTTGTGAAGGGGCAGCAGCAAGAGGGTCCCGATTTTTGCATGGATTGACCCCTGTATAACTAGAAATATTAAATTTTTCTCATTGTTGTTTTCTCTTTTTACATTTTTCGGATCTGAAGAGATTATTTTCTCCATACGTTAATATGGGATTAGTAGGACCCTGACACTCACTGATAATTAAAAATTTATCAATTTATACATAATCCACCATATAGTTTTTCTAGGCACAAAATTTAGCTTCCTAGAGAATAGGGTATGACAAATATTCATTCTTCATTTACATAAAAGAATATTGGCGATTCTCTAAATAATTTGAAATAAATTTTAAATGTTTTAAAGGTTCCTCCACCCCCTTTCATACATAAATGCACACCTGGTGACATTTATAATTTATTCTGGAGTACTGTTAGCCCCGCCTTTTTCTTCTTATTTAATTGTAATTACACATTGAAGAAAATTTCTCTAAAATCTGACTCGTGTAAAAAAAAGGGTGGGGCTAAGAGTACTCCAGAATAAATTATAAATATTACCAGGTATGTAAATGTATGTGAAATAAAATTGTTTCTAAAAATATTTTCATCTCTCGTTTAGTGCTTTAGAAGTATTCAAATACATTCATTCTTATCTTACATCTTAGAGTGGAATACACCATTTTCATACAAACAGAGGGTAAGAGAAAATAATGTGAATGCCATACCAGATTAATTAAACAATACTGAAACGCAATTTTAATACTTGGAGTTTCTGAGTTGTAGTACATCAGAATTCTTCTTTCTATCCCTATACAAGAGCTGTAAATGATTAAAAAAAAAAAAAAAAAAACTGCACAGTTTGTGCAACTTCTAAAATGCAGCAGTTCTATGGGGTGGGCAGTCCATACCTGCCAACATTGAAAAATCAAAATAACGGAGATTTTATAAGCGGCATTTTCAGGCCTTGAAAACATTGATGCATTTTCGTCATAGGATAGTATTTTAATAGTTTAATCCATGACTTAAATTATCAAAAAGTTATATGGGTAAGTTAAATTTAATTATTAAATAAAAATTAAGTAATTATTAATAAAAATAGTAATATATATAGAGATTCATGAGAATTTTTTCCAGCAAAAGCACAATGTTGCTTAAAAAAATGAAGGTTTGTTGAAGTTTTGAATAAATTATAACTTTAAAATCTTCAGAATAATGGAGAAATGTTTGAGAGTAACGGAGAGTGGAAGACAGTCCAAAAAAAACGGAGTCTCCGTTGAAATAACGGAGAGTTGGCAGGTATGCAGTACTCTTGGCTAGATTCGTCTATCTGGCTGCTGTCAGGACCTGAGGTAACTTACATTCATCAGATGTTTTGTAATACTGGTGCAGTCAGTCAATGGGTGTTTGAAGCTGTGAGATGCAGATGTCATTAGGAAGGCTTCAAAATGAGAAAGTGGGCCTCATTCAAGCTTAGTAGAATACAGACGCTAACAGTTAAAGGTGGGATATAATGAATTCAGGATTTCTTTAATTGTCAATAAAATAGGGGAAATGTAGTCCAGAAATTTGGGCATGCTCAAACAGGATATAGGAGCAGTGAAGGGGTGCTGTTAGTGTTATCAATGTGTAGATTGAATCTAGTTATAGGAGGTAGTTACTGTACAAAACTGTCCTTTTTACAGCTCTAAAAAGCATTTTTACCGAAAATGTTTGGCAATAATGGATTGATTAAAAATTAGGTTGTCCACAGCAAAAATGTACCTAAATGTTAAAGATTACACAAGGCCTACAGTGAGAATGAATTACTGTATAGGATGGTGTGCAAGTCAGAATGGGACTGCAAATTTACAAAACACACAGGTCAGTCAGTGGTTGTTTCCTCAACATGAGATTCATTAACATTGTGAGTAGCATAGGAAAAAAATGATAAACTTTGAAGGTTCGAATTATGTCGAAGGAATGCAATGCAATTTTAGTTGTTAGTCCATTATAACTCTTTTTTTTTTTTTTTCCTATCTAGATAATATATCAGGGGTTGATCCAGGTTTTAATTTTGGGGCCCATTTTTGTGAAAGTTTATTTCTTTTTGTGAAAAAAAGAATTGTAGCTAGAAACCTTTCATTTGAGCAGTTACTCTATCTAATGTTTAATATCAAGTTAACAGCATTTTATTAAACAAGTATGGACACTCATTAAAAATAATACTGTAAACATGGAAAATTTTTAAAACAAGGGCTGTTTTTATAAATCTGAATTCTGTGAAGGGATACATTTTATGGATTTGAATTTTGTGAAGGGGCAGCAGCAAGAGGGTCCCAATTTTTGCATGGGACTAGAAATATTAAATTTTTCTCATTGTTGTTTTCTCTTTTTACATTTTTCGGATCTGAAGGGATTATTTTCTCTATACGTTAATATGGGATCATTAGTAGGACCCTGACACTCACTGATAATTAAAAATTTATCAATTTATACGTAATACACTATATAGTTTTCAAAACAAATTTTCTCAAGTCTGCAGATCTAAAATGACGCATTAATATTAAAAATTTCTCTCTTCCTTTTCCTTAAAAAAAATTTTCAGGTCTGGATGATGTAAAAATAACACTCAAATTGTAAAATTTTTTTCCTAATTTCAGAGTTCATGGAAACTAAAATCAACGTCACTTAATTTAAAGGTATTTTTGAAACTTAACTTGCAATTAGAGCTCAGCGGCAGAAAACTGAGCTATTACATTTTGAATTAGTGTTACATATAATTATTTTATATTTTTTGAATTGATATTCACATTTTTTTATAGCTTAATTCAGTTTTATTAAAGATTTTTTCTTTTACCTTTTTTTTCCCCCTAAATTATATATTTTTATAATTACTTTGATGAAATGTGTGTTGCATTGTTTAAGAAATTATACAAGAATTATTTATCTATTTTAACTTTATTCATCAAAAACACCGAATTTTGTATTTCCATTATTTTTAACAGGTTAATAATTTCATATTTATTTATTTGGCAATTTTTAAATTTTGTTTATTCATGTGTTTCTCCTGGTACATTGTGTGTAATCAGTGTATTTGCTAAAATTTCAATGATTATGGAAATAAGACAGTACATATTTTATTTTCAGAATCTGGAGGTGGGGGGAGGTATGGATAAAAAATCAGTTAGTTTTGTTTTACTAACAGGCTACGCTGCTTCACTGGCCGCTATATTTAAATGAATCCCCCCTCCCCCCCCCCCCCCCCAAAAAAAAAACGAATCACTAATATTTTTTATATCATTCTATAACCCCGCTTCAGGTGTTCGCTGCTAACTGCAGCGTCTTTCCTAGGCACTTTAATTTGGCTCAATTTCAACTCATTCTTTCTATTATATAACCATTTAATACCAAACAATACAATAAAAAAAAAAAAAAAGTTTTCCAATACACAAAGTACAATAAATAAATTAAATTTTAATACTTTCTAGGATATTACCATTTTCCCCCTGATAAATACAATAAATAACAATAGTAATAAAAGATTTCTTTTTCAATGGAATTAATTAAATAAATTACTAAAAAGTCGTGTTACAGCCACTGCTAAGCGACACAGATGATTGAAATGAATGCGAAAATTGAAAAAAAAAAAAAATTGATGATGTGCACCCCAACAGGGTTCAAGCTAACCCTCTGCCAAGTTTTGTAGCTCTGTGATCAGCAGTCTGAGCTCCAGAGTGCAGAGACAAACACTTCTATTTATATGCACAGATAAAGAAAAAAAATATATATACATAAATGTGTGTGTATGTGTGCGTGTATTCAATTAATTATCATCCGTATGTACATAGATTTTTTTAAAAAAGGTCATTCAATGAAATTTTCATTAGTTGTATACATAGATAATTAATAATATTTAATAAGCATTTAAATATTGTTATTAAATTAACGACCACGCTATCATGATATATGTACATGGACATCATTATATCTGCATAAAATATATTTTGAGGGGTATACCAGATGCCCCCCCCCCCTAATATTTTGAAGCCAGGCACGCCTATGACCAAAATAAAGGACTGTGACTAAATTTTGAAATACAAGTTGCTTTTTTTTAGTAAATAACATTAACAAATATCTGCAGTGTACAGTATTAATTGGATGAATGATTAAACAGATATACTGAAAACTGACCAATGCTGAAAAGATTAAATATGTCGTTGGGGTCATTGAGGAAGTGTCTAAAAATATTTTACTCCTCTAACTGAAAACCACACTGTCACAAACCCCTTACCGAGTGACACCTGTACATTGAAGGTTAAATAATGCAAAAAGGTAAATACCCTAATAGCGCACTCATCCACAGTAAATCTTGAGAATGTCCATGAGATTTCCTACCATCCATAGGATATTCTGAGGATGTCGTATGGAGAAAATGTACTGTTACGGTACAGTTGGAAAGTGTTTTTTAAAATTTATGTGAACAGCATGTTTTTTCTTTCTTCTTACTTATTAAATTAGGACGAGAATAAAAAGCCACTTAAGAATTAAATAAACCTTTATTTCCACTTATATATATTGTCTTTTTTTTTTGACTAGACATATACAATTTTTTAAAAAAATTCCATTCTCACAAAGTATAGTTTTCCTATAAATTAAATAAATACAATAAAAGACAACAGTTGGATTCTGTATTACACAGCTTTGTACAAGTAACTAACACAGTTTGACACAGCAAAATTACCATTCACCCTTTTGATGAAACAAATTTATTCCATGATTAAATCAGGAGTTAATAGTGGAGGAGTTTCAGTTTGTGGGACTCACTGGGAAAAAATAAAGATCTGTGTGTGAAAGAAAAGACACTTTTCAATTTTCACAACCTTCATTATTAAAACAGTGCCAAAATATAACAAAGTTTAAATTGTTTGCGCTAAACAATCTTTTATATATTTACTTAAATTACAAAAAATGTCAGTTATTGAAATTCCAACAATACTCTTCAGGGGAAGATCACGAGTGGGAAATATTAGAATATCATAAAGCAAGTTTAAAATAATTGTAATTTAAGTTGTGGATGGAGAAAGATTCGGAAACAAAAGGCTTACACAGCGTTTGATCGCTGATGGTTAGAGAAGGAAAAGAAAAAAAAAAAGGGGGGGGGGTGAATAGAAAAATAATTACATATGTGAGAAAATATTGAATAATTATATTCTTTTATAAGTTATAGAATCGAATAAAGCAAATTTGAAATGAGTATTGACAGTTATATTGTGGATGGAGAAAGATTGAAAATCTAAAGGCTTCGGTGGAGCATTTGAACACTGATCATTATTGGAGTTTTAAGAATTACACCTGTGACTTTTTAAAAGCAGAAGAAATTAATAAAAAAAAATAGGAAGCCGTAAGATTAACGTAAAAATCATAAAAGTTGGCAGCTATGTACAGTCGGTAACAAAAGTGTCCAAACACTAGCAAAAATTCCTATGTAAAAAAAGTACACTTCACACGGTTTTGTTAAATAAATCCTTGTCGAATCCTGTTCATAGTCAATCTAAGAACACGATTCGATAAGGATACATGAATAATACATGAATAATATGTATAAACACATTACTTATATATTTCTTCATTTAATAAATTATTTACACAAAAATAAATAAATAAATAAATAAGAATAATAATTACAATTTTAAATTATTAAATAATAATAGTAATAAAAAATGAAAAATAAACATATAAAATTTAATTTTGGACCTGAGAGTAAAATCCTTTCATTTGGATTTTGCAAACATTTCTATGATAATTTTTTGCGTATAGTGTATCTCTTGCACTAATTGTTCATAAATGTTTCAAATATTTTTAGCACATAATGCTGAATATTTTATAAAATGAATTCTAAAAATAATTGAAATTAATAAAAACTATTTAAAAATTTTATAACAACTGGGATTTCATGCATAAGACCTGAAGTCAAGGATAAAATTTGTTTGCTATTGGGCACTTTAAGAAGTATGTGTTATTAATGTTTATTTATTAAAAAATACCATAAAAATTCATTTTCTAACCTAAATTTGCAAAATTATTTGGACAGTTTTGCTCCCACCCTATTTCCCCAGAATAATACTGTAGTATTAAAGAAAGTAGGTTATAAAAATATAATTCTGATTGACTTTCAATCTTAATTTTTAAGATAATTAAAAATTTTCATAGTTTGCATTTTGCATTCTGTTTTTTGGAACATTCTGGATAACGGATCCTATACTGTACTTCTTGTTTTCAGCATGTTCAAACTATTATAAATAACATATTTTATTCAAAAGAATTTTTTTTTAAGGATGATGTTCAGTTGAAAAATTAAAATTTTCTTCTATATTTTCCTATACAAAATCATGAAGCATTATTTATTAAAATTATTATTTCTCAAAATTATTTTAACATGATATTTTCTCACAATTTTGGTATCACACAGACATTTGTCTAAAAATAGACAAAACGTGCTCGGGACATCTCAAAACATGCCAATCCACCAAAAGCCAAAGATAAAACATAAAAATTCTCGTATTTTATGGTTTAGTTATTAAAACATATGCACAGATTAATAGGTACACAAGGAAGTTATGGGCTACTCCCATCCGATTTATAATACTTTTTTTGGAATAACACTAAAATCCTTTATATATTTGAAAAAATAAAAAAGAATTAGTATTTTATAATAGCTTTAGAAAAAAAAAAAAAAAAAGTAAATCAGTTATACAGATTCATAATTATTTTGAATGATGTTTTATGAAACCCAGTTTCTTGAGTCAGTCGAAAAATGACTTCTTAATAACACGAAATGTAAGTTGAAAGCAAAATTAAAACCTGAAATGGTATTATAGAGTAAACATTACGAAGTATAATTAATAAAAGATTACGAGTGTTTATAGAAAAAGAATAATTGAGTGATGGATGGTTTTGAATCAAAAACAGTTTTAAATTACTTTTGTCAGAAATGTTACATTCATGATCTTCAAAAGGCTAAAACTTCTACAGATATCGAAGAAAATACTTTATATATATATATATATATATACATTGAAAACTTTTTCAAACACTGCAGTAGATGTAACCAAGTATCACATAAAGAACTAGAAAAAAGATTATATATACACTAGCAGGCTACGCCCGCTTCGTTGGTCACTGTATTTAAATGAATTTTCAAAAGAATTGAGTCACCATTTATTTTTTATATCAGATTATAAATGAAAACTTAAAAAAAAAAAAAAAAAAACTACATTGAAATCGCTTTAAACTTCACTTCAGTTACCCGTTGCTTATGTCCCTCGCTCTTTATACTATATTAATTAAAATGTTTCTTCCGTTTTGCACTCATTTTGCTTTCGCAGAGGATCAAAATTGTGATGGTATGCCTCCAGACCACCTCTAGGGGTGAATCCCAGACCGTCGTCAATTGCCAGTAGTGCAGCACTGGTGCGACATAAAACCCAACCAGCCAACCATGCTCTTGTTTTGCAACAATGCTCTATGGTCTTATGCGAATGATTCTCAAGAATGAATCAACAATTGTTTACAAATTTAATAGACAATGTTGCCGGCCTGGTGGTTCGTTCAGTAGGGCACTGCCTTTTGGATTCCTAGGTCCCGGGTTCGAATCCCGGTGTGGACATGGATGTTTGTGATGTCCTATGTATACAAAATATTGTATGCACTTGTTTCTGTGAATTTCTGTAAAACTATGGATCAACTGAGACAAAAGTCATTGTAACTACAGGTCTCAAAGCTGTCAAATAAATGTCAAAGTCAAAATAGACTATGTACAGGAAATAAGTACCCTGTAATTTAAAAATTGCAGCTCTTAGAATTTCAAAACTGATAATTTTTAAAAAGTTATTCACTATTCTTTAATATTAGACTCTTATTTTAAGATAAAAGCAATCAAATGATATGGCATTGTGAAACTTTGCAACGTAATATCTTTAAATCTAATAACTTGATGTGTATAGTGTCCTCACAAAAATCGAAGAACTTTTAGAGTTCTTTTAAAAAAAATTTAACATCTATGCAGTATCTTTTAAAAAAATCATCAGTTTTTACTTAAAAAAAATGGCCGACTTTTATCACCAAAGTAGTTAAATCTAGAACCATCAAAAATAGGAGTGGTCCACCCAGATGTGTTCCATCGACAAACTCTTTGCTTTATCTATATAGATATTTTTTCCATGTCTAATAGAACTTACTTAAAAGAATTATGGATGGATTTTGAAATTTATTAAGTAGTTCATGAGAAAAAAATTAAAAAGTCTATGTCTATATAAAAACAATAATAATTTTTTTTTTTTTTTTTTGTGTTAAATTTTTATTTTTAATATATTTTCTTTATACAATATTGCAAAATTCATCACTAATTTTTTTAACTAGGTTTCTATTAAACATAAATATATATCCTTCTCTTATATTAAATGAATAAATCACATGACTTATTGTCTATATATATAAAATAGTAAACTGACTCACTGACTCAACACGGCCGTGGCAATTCTATCGGAGACAGAGTCACAATTTTTGGTAAGCAGGGTGGTTTTAGGACCCTGTCACTCACTAAGACGGGATTTTGTGAAATACCCCCCCCTCTTGGGGGGACAGACGGCAAATACCACTTTTATAAGCATAACTTGGCTCCAAATTACTTCACGGTGAAGAAATTGTAGATGGGGAGACTGGATTTGAATACAAAAAAATCCCTTTTCGGCAAGCTTAAAGGCAAAGGTAGATTCCTTTACGTTAATGTTACAAATGTAAAAAAAATTTACTTATGCATTAAAACTTAGCCAATGGCTTTGTTCTCACACATTGCATTATTTACGTAGCTATTCTGTTTTCACGAAATTTAATTTTCAACTACAAAAGGGTTTTATTCATTCTACTTAAAATTTTAGGTCAGATTTATTGGTCTGTAAATGTTTCAATTTTTTAAAATTCAAGCTCATAATCATTCAACAAATAGAAGTCTTAAAGATATACAATACCAGCAATGGTGAATCCGGGAGGGGGCTATTGGGCTACACCCCCCTCCCCAGCCAAGCTTAATCAAAATTATACATTTTATTTAAAATCCATATAACTGTTGTTCATTTTCTTAAAAAAAAAAATAATAATAACAGAAACGTGAAAATGCACTTGTGACCTTACTATGGCCAAGCACTGGTAAGCCTGGCGTTGCTATGGTCAAGTAAAATACAGTTAAGTGGCACCGGTTTTTGGATAGTTATTTCATTGTAATTTTTATTGAATTATTGAAAGTTTTGTATTGTGATTTTGTGATTCTTATTATCAAATGAGTAAAAATTGTAAAGTGAAACTGTTTCGGTTCACATAAGCTGGAACATTAACATTGACATTAGTTAACATTGGACCATTTGGCACCGCTAAATTTCAAAGTTAATTGTTATGAATTTAGTAAATTGTATGATTTGGCGAGATTTTGGCGACAAAACTTGCGACTTAGCAATGAAATTTGTGATTTGGCAGCAAAATTTGATAGTTGACAACGAAAATTTTGACTTAGCGACAAAATTTGGCGAGCTTGGCGATGAAGCAAGGCAGCTTTGGCGTCATTATATTTTCTTTCCACGCGAAAACCTCATATCTCATTACAGACCATTATCTTGTTTCCACAAGATAAAAAGTTAAAGGAAGCTGTAACGTATTACTCTCAATCGTAAATTTTAAATTCTAGCCTAAACCGGCATTCTAAACTATTCACCACAAATGATATTTGTATTAAGATTGACATATTATTTTAATTTTATATTTTTAAATGATTAATTAAAGTATTTAACATGGTTTTTAATTAACACACTTTTATTAACTTGACATGATGCAACTATTAATGTATGTAACGGAATCTTGCAATTCAATTTTCAGCAACTTCTTGTCGTCCGAAAGACCTGAAATTTTGCACACGACTTTATAATCAACTAGCAGGCTTTGCCCGCTGCGCTGGTCATTATATCGAAATGAATTCTCAATATTTTATATCATTAATAATAAAAAAATTCTCAAAAAAAAAAAAAAAAACTAGTATGTTGTGGCCACCACAAGACTTTCTTCTATATTTTCCTATATACATATTCAATCAGTAACAATATTAAAAAAAAAAAAAAAAAAAATTTCGATTTTTTTCTATTTTTTTTTGGTAAAAGTAATACATATTCAAACAGTAACAATATTTAAAAAAAAAAAAAAAAAAAAAAAAAAAAAAAATACGATTTTTTTTTCTAAGTTTTTTTTTTTGTTAAAAGTAAAAAAAATCGATAACTTTGTTTTAAATTATCACAGATTTATAGTTCAACCATTCGTTTAAAAGGTATTGACGAGATCTTTCGAAAGATACCCATCTTGAAAATTTACCCCCCCCCCAGGGGGGGAACCGGTGCTCCCACATGCACAAAATTGTTTTCGTAGTTAACTACTGCTATTATCAATAATTCATATTAATTTTACAATCATAAGTTTAAAATAACGCTCATTATGTACATTTATATGAAATTTTGTCCTATATTGCCATGTTAAAAATTAAAAAAAAAAATGTGATCACAGCGCCACCTGTTGAGCTACTGATCCCTAAATGTAATCAGCACCAGTTTATGTCGGGGACCAACTAAATACCAAGTTTGGTTAAGTTTCGTTAAAAAAAAAAAAAAAAAAAAAAAAAAAAAAATTCTAAGTTTTTTTTTGTTAAAAGTAAAAAAATCGATAACTTTGTTTCAAATTGTCACAGATTTATAGTTCAACAATTCGTTTTAAAGGTATTGACGAGATCTTTCGAAAGATACCCAGGCCCGGACTGGCTCCTTTGGGGGCCCTCGGCTAGAAATCGAAAAGGGGCCCCTTGCTGAGGTATTTAGAGGAAACTATCAGGACACTATATTTAAATGAAGTCACAAAATTATATACAACTTACTAATTCTAAAAATCTCATAAAATAAAAAAATGTAATAAAAATTCGTTGAAATCAGTCAAAATTTCAGTTTTTTACCCTACCTTTCTAAAGCGGGGGGGGGGGGGGAATTTCGCAAATTTCATTATAGTGTGTATTGGGTACACATAACCAGCACACACACCGAAAAATCGCTTTTAATTTAGAGCAGAGTTACAATTTGAAACATGTTTTTTACCCACCAGATTCCCATGGGTGAAAGAGGATCTTTCGTAAAATCCTCCTATAATCCTCCGTGCTGTACAGGGAAGGGGATATTTCGCAAAATCCTTTTTTCGTGTGTATTACACTCACATCACCAACCCACACACCAAAATATAGATCTGAAAGACCCTGGTACAAGTATAGTGAACTAAGCAACTCTCACCAAGATCTTTACTTATGCAATTGTGACAGCCTCTTTAATTCATCGTCAAAATGACAACGAAAGTCACCAACGGGGGTCTTATATTAAAGCTGTACAGAAAAACTTTTAAGAAACGAATATAATAACCGATGCTAAGGGACGAAACAATTACTGCATACTTTTATATGGAAAAATAGATTAAAAAAAAAAAAAAAGTCATGTCGTATTAAATTAAATTCTGTTTCCTACAGAATTTTATAGGAAAAAAAAAAAAAAAAAAAAAAAGGCTGTTAAATCAGCATTGTGCGGGCGTGAAAGCTGTCGCTAGGTCAGCGGGAACCCAACTCGAGACTTTAATTGATTTCATAGTATTCTTTTTCCCCTGGTGTGTGTGATCTTAATAATGATAGCTGATACGTAATTTTAAATTTTAAGATCATTTAACTATGATGACCAGCGAATAGCGAAACAGGTAAAGCCTAGTAAAACCACAGCAACGCGTGGTCAGGTACAGCTAGATTTTAAATAAAATGTCTAATTTTCACCCAAAATTAAGAACCTCTAATTTTAAAAATTAAATAATAGAATTGTTTTGCAACTGATTTTTCTGATAGTTTCTCAAATTATTGAGTATGTGGAAGGTACTTAAGTATTATTTTTATATAAAATCTCTAATTTTCATCTGAAATCAAAAACGTCTAATTTTAAAAAATAATTTTATAAAATTAAATAATAGAATTGTTTTGCTTGAACTTATAAGCTAATAAACTAATTCGAGTTACGTCTATTTAATGTGCCATTTTCGTCCCTCAAAAGCCCACTTTGCAGCTTAGAAGTAAACTAATTAATGAAGTATTTAGATATTTGGAATTTTTTTCAACATCTAAAGATTTTCTCGTCTTTTCTTTTTGAAGCACCACATTGATAGACGTGTTCCATGCCAGCACAGCTCTGACACTGCTTTAAATACAACCTTACTACGAGACTTATACCGGGTGAGCGTCGCGCAAAAGAAGTTAGTTATATTAGGCAGGGTTGGCCAATTTTTGCCGAAGTGGAAAAAACCATGGTAAAAACCGCGGAAAAAACCACCCCGGCAAAAACATTTTTTGCCACAATTTTTGCCAGTGGCAAAAATTACCAGTATTTCAAACAGTGTTTTAAGGACTTTAATTACACGATTTTAATGTTCAAATCATAATTTTAACAAATTAAAACCAGAGATTTAATTGCACTCTTGATCAACCGATTCTTATGTTAATCTTTAAAATAATGCATTCTAAAATTTCTTTAAAATGAAATTTTTAACATCAACAACTAACATAATTTTTTTCATTTTTAAAAATATTTAAATTACCTATCTAAAAAATACTCTTCAATAATTAATTACTAGAATATTTGTGTTTTTCAGTGTATTACATATTTTTGTTTACAGTGGGAAAAAGTCAATTATTGACTCAGCTGTTCTAAGATTTGTCAGTCAGTCACTGATCATGCATTTTTTGGAATTGAAATGTAAATTGCAAGTAAACACTCCCTCTCTCTCTGAATATGTCGTACTTAAATTTTTTTTTACTTCAGTAAAATAAAAATATAATTTTGTAGTTTTATTTTTATGGTTATGTTCAGGGGCTGACAAAGTTTCAATATCTTAGGAGCCAGAAATAGCAAATTATTTCTATTACAATACTCACAGCAAAACTCAATAATATTTCATAATTGTATTATATAATTAATGCAGGCCATTCACATATTATTTTACATTGAATAAATGAACTATTCAGTTAAAAATGTGAACTAAGGAAATTTTTAAGAAAATAACTATTTTTTATTTATAAAGAGGAAAACAAACTATAGGGGGGGGGGGGAAATCCACAAAAATAAATATTTTTACCTTTAATATAATCATCAAATATATTGAGAGTGTTTAAGTTTTGGCTTTAAAATACTATTTTTCTATTAATTTTTCAGGACAGAATTCCTTTAAAGAGAATCCATTTGATAAATATCATACTATTTAAACTTTCTCGTTGTAAATTCGAACATAGTTTGCTTTAGATAGTGTTTATAATGCTTGAATTTTGTTTAACACAAAGATATTGACATGGAAAGTACTGGTATAGTATAGTAAGTAAGAAGATTTATCAAATATGGGAATTTATCTTTCATGGAAAAACATCTTTCAAAAACAGAAATAATTGTTAATTTTTTCAGAAAACATTAAACTCATACTATTCATTCAATACATCAGCAATGTCATCTTTTATACCAAGACAAGAAGGCGAGAGGAAAAACAAAAATATACATAAAAAATATTGTATATGCATGAAATTTTTTTTTATCAGTCTGCCGTAACTGGTCACCAATGGATATTTATAGTCACCCTGGTGTCCGGAATTTGTCGGACACTGGTTATATATTATTATTAATTAATTATAATTACTTTTTAAATTAAAAAATCTTCAAAAAATTTTTTCATTGAGGTGCCAAAGTGTAAAGGGTGAAAATTGAAAGGGATTGTGTTGTTCTAATTTTATTTTTCCAATTTTCCTAATTTTTTCCATTTTTGCCAATTTTTTCCATTTTTGTCGCTTTTTGCCTGGTTTTTTTCCAATTTTTGCCGGCAAAAACCCAACCCTGATATTAGGTAAGAACAAAAATTGTAGCTCCGAAGAGACGTAACTATCGTAATCTAGACGCTACATTTAAAATTTCGTGGTTTTTTAAGGTAGGAGAACAAACATACAGGATAAAGATGAAGCATGAAGCAACATGCTCCATGAATGAACCATTCTCGACTTTACTTGTGCACGCATCCTAGATTAAAACAATCAAGAAAGACAAGGTTTTCATCGCAAAGCTTCAATAATTGTTTGCATTTAAGTTCTTTGATCGCGAACTTGCCTGAAATTATGAACACTGCAGAGTGCACAACACTTCTTGAGTCAAAATTATTTGTAAATCAGTAAAATTATAGGAAAATAGTCAAATTACTTTGATGTAACTATTTATAAAGTAGTATGTTTTAAGGGGTCTCCTGGGGCCCCCTTGAGCTGGGGGCCCTCGGCAATCGCCGACCAGCCGACCTGGCCAGTCCGGGCCTGAAGATACCCATCTTGAAAATTTACCCCCCCCGGGGGGTACTTCCCCCCAGGGGGGGAACCGGTGCCCCCACATGCACAAAATTTTTTTCGTAGTTAACTACTACTATTATCAATAATTCATATTAATTTTACAATCACAAGTTTAAAATAACGCTCATTATGTACATTTATACGGAATTTTGTCCTATGCTGCCATGTTAAAAGTTTACATAAAATGCGATCACAGCGCCATCTGCTGGGCGATTGATCCCAAAATCTAATCAGACCCTTTCCATGTCAGGGTCCAACTATACACCAAGTTTGGTTCTATTTCATTCATCGGTTCGTGAGATACGGTGTAACATACGAAATTTTGCGATCACAGCGCCACCTGCTGGACGATTGATCCCCAAATCTAATCAGCACCATGCCCCGTCAGGTTCCAACTATATACCAAGTTTGGTTGAATTTCATTCATTGGTTCGTGAGATACGGTGAAAAATACGAAAATTTGTCCTATACTGCCATGTTAAAAATTTACATAATATGCGATCACAGCGCCACCTGAAGGGCTATTGATCCCCAAATCTAATCAGCACAATGCCCCGCCAGGGTGCAACTATATACCAAGTTTGGTTGAATTTCATTCATTGGTTCGTGAGATACGGTGAAAACACTAAACCACAGACAGACAGACAGACAGACAGACATTTTTTAAAAACTATCAATTCGTGTTCAGGACATCCCAAAACGTGTAGATCCGTCAAAAAACGGAGGTCGAAAATTTTCGCGAATCCAATACTTTCTCTATATTACATATAGATGAAAGTAAAAAGAAAGGAAGAAATAAATAAATCAGTCAAAATGTAAGTTAAAGTTTGCATTACCATCGGTAGCGGTTTTCCTGCTCCCCACACTTTCGAATCTCGAGCCCCAATGCCTTATGTTGAAAGTTTTGCAAAATTTCCTCCCATCAAAGTGCATATTGCGTACACTTAATCAACACCCACTCATCAAAATTCATCATTCTAAGGTAATCTGGAGACGTGTTTTTTGCCCCCGCCAGCCCAGAAGTGTGTGTATG
>CAWVNO010002105.1:0-19176 GCA_963930645.1 Salticus scenicus | reverse complement strand
CAATACCTCCCTTTTGTTTCTTTTCCTCATACATTCATTTTTTCCCCGTTTTTGTACTCAAAACTACTTTCCTCCTTCGCGTACACACTGTTTTTATGATTCAGAACACATATGACTAACAAAACCGTCCAAAAGACCATTTAAACCAATACCTCCCTTTTGTTTCTTTTCCTTATACATTCATTTTTTCCACGTTTTTGCACTCAAAACAACTTTCCTCCTTCGCGTACACACTGCTTTTATGATTCAGAACACATATGACTAACAAAACCGTCTAAAAGACCATTTAACCCAATACCTCCCTTTTGTTTCTTTTCCTTATACCTTCATTTTTTCCACGTTTTTGCACTCAAAACAACATTCCTCTTTCGCGTACACACCGTTTTTATGATTCCGAACTCATCTGACTCAGAAAACCGTCTAAAAGACCATTTAAACTAATACCTCCCTTTTGTTTCTTTTCCTTATACATTCATTTTTTCCACGTTTTTGCACTCAAAACAACTTTCCTCCTTCGCGTACACACCTTTTTATGATTCCGAAGTCATCTGACTCAGAAAACCGTCTAAAAGACCATTTAAACCAATACCTCCCTTTTGTTTCTTTTCCGTATACATTCATTTTTTCCACGTTTTTGCACTCAAAACAACTTTCCTCCTTCGCGTACACTCCGTTTTTATTATTTCGAACCGATCTGACTGAGAAAACCTCTAAAAGACCATTTAAACCAATACCTCCCTTTTGTTTCTTTTCCTTATACATTCATTTTTTTCACGTTTTTGCACTCAAAACAACTTTCCTCCTTCGCGTACACACCTTTTTATGACACCTAAGTCATCTGACTCAGAAAACCGTCTAAAAGACCATTTAAACCAATACCTCCCTTTTGTTTCTTTTCCTTATACCTTCATTTTTTCCACGTTTTTGCACTCAAAACAACTTTCCTCCTTCGCGTACACACCTTTTTATGACACCTAAGTCATCTGACTCAGAAAACCGTCTAAAAGACCATTTAAACCAATACCTCCCTTTTGTTTCTTTTCCGTATACATTCATTTTTTCCACGTTTTTGCACTCAAAACAACTTTCCTCCTTCGCGTACACTCCGTTTTTATTATTTCGAACCGATCTGACTGAGAAAACCTCTAAAAGACCATTTAAACCAATACCTCCCTTTTGTTTCTTTTCCTTATACATTCATTTTTTTCACGTTTTTGCACTCAAAACAACTTTCCTCTTTCGCGTACACACTGTTTTTATGATTCAGAACACATATGACTAACAAAAACGTCTAAAAGTCCATTTGTTCTTTACCTATTCACCACCTCCCTTTTGATTCTTTTCCTTGTACATTCATTTTTTCCACGTTTTTGCACTCAAAACAACTTTCCTCCTTCGCGTACACTCCGTTTTTATGATTCCGAACTCATCTGACTCAGAAAACCGTCTAAAAGACCATTTAAACCAATACTTCCCTTTGGTTTCTTTTCCTCATATATTCATTTTTTCCCCGTTTTTGTACTCAAAACTACTTTCCTCCTTCGCGTACACACTGTTTTTATGATTCGGAACACATATGACTAACAAAACCGTCCAAAATACCGTTTAAACCAATACCTCCCTTTTGTTTCTTTTCCTTATACATTCATTTTTTCCACGTTTTTGCACTCAAAACAACTTTCCTCCTTTGCGTACACACTGTTTTTATGATTCAGAACACATATGACTCAGAAAACCGTCTAAAAGACCATTTAAACCATTACCTCCCTTTTGTTTCTTTTCCGTATACATTCATTTTTTTCACGTTTTTGCACTCAAAACAACTTTCCTCTTTCGCGTACACACTGTTTTTATGATTCAGAACACATATGACTAACAAAACCGTCTAAAAGACCATTTAACCCAATACCTCCCTTTTGTTTCTTTTCCTTATACATTCATTTTTTCCACGTTTTTGCACTCAAAACAACTTTCCTCCTTCGCGTACACTCCGTTTTTATGATTCCGAACTCATCTGACTCAGAAAACCGTCTAAAAGACAATTTAAACCAATACCTCCCTTTTGTTTCTTTTCCTCATATATTCATTTTTTCCACGTTTTTGCACTCAAAACTACTTTCATCCTTCGCGTACATACTGTTTTTATGATTTCGAACCGATCTGACTCAGAAAACCGTCTAAAAGACCATTTAAACCATTACCTCCCTTTTGTTTCTTTTCCGTATACATTCATTTTTTTCACGTTTTTGCACTCAAAACAACTTTCCTCTTTCGCGTACACACTGTTTTTATGATTCAGAACACATATGACTAACAAAACCGTCTAAAAGACCATTTAACCCAATACCTCCCTTTTGTTTCTTTTCCTTATACATTCATTTTTTCCACGTTTTTGCACTCAAAACAACTTTCCTCCTTCGCGTACACTCCGTTTTTATGATTCCGAACTCATCTGACTCAGAAAACCGTCTAAAAGACCATTTAAACCAATACCTCCCTTTTGTTTCTTTTCCTCATATATTCATTTTTTCCACGTTTTTGCACTCAAAACTACTTTCATCCTTCGCGTACATACTGTTTTTATGATTTCGAACCGATCTGACTCGCAAAACCGTCTAAAAGACCATTTAAGCCATTACCTCCCTTTTGTTTCTTTTCCTCATACATTCATTTTTTCCACGTTTTTGCACTCAAAACAACTTTCCTCCTTCGCGTACACACCGTTTTTATGATTTTGAACTCATCTGACTCACAAAACCGTCTAAAAGACCATTTAAACCAATAGCTCCCTTTTGTTTCTTTTCCTTATACATTCATTTTTTCCACGTTTTTGCACTCAAAACAACTTTCCACTTTCGCGTACACACCTTTTTATGATTCCTAAGTCATCTGACTCAGAAAACCGTCTAAAAGACCATTTAAACCAATACCTCCCTTTTGTTTCTTTTCCTTATACCTTCATTTTTTCCACGTTTTTGCAGTCAAAACAACTTTCCTCCTTCGCGTACACACCGTTTTTATGATTCCGAACTCATCTGACTCAGAAAACCGCTAAAAGACCATTTAAACCAATACCTCCCTTTTGTTTCTTTTCCTCATACATTCATTTTTTCCCCGTTTTTGTACTCAAAACTACTTTCCTCTTTCGCGTACACACTGTTTTTATGATTATGAACCGATCTGACTCACAAAACCGTCTAAAAGACCATTTAAACCAATACCTCCCTTTTGTTTCTTTTCCTTATACCTTCATTTTTTCCACGTTTTTGCACTCAAAACAACATTCCTCCTTCGCGTACACACAGTTTTTATGATTCCGAACTCATCTGACTCAGAAAACCGTCTAAAAGACATATTTAAACCAAAACCTCCCTTTTGTTTCTTTTCCTCATACATTCATTTTTTCCACGTTTTTGCACTCAAAACAACTTTCCTCCTTCGCGTACACACCGTTTTTATGATTCCGAACTCATTTGACTCAGAAAACCGTCTAAAAGACCATTTAAACCAGTACCTCCCTTTTGTTTCTTTTCGGTATACGTTCATTTTTTCCATGTTTTTGCACTCAAAACAACTTTCTTCCTTCGCGTACACACCGTTTTTATTATTTCGAACCGATCTGACTCAGAAAACCTCTAAAAGACCATTTAAACAATTACCTCCCTTTTGTTTCTTTTCCTTATACATTCATTTTTTTCACGTTTTTGCACTCAAATCAACTTTCCTCTTTCGCGTACACACTGTTTTTATGATCCAGAACACATATGACTAACAAAAACGTTTAAAAGTCCATTTGTTCTTTACCTATTCACCACCTCCCTTTTGATTCTTTTCCTTGTACATTCATTTTTTCCAGGTATTTGCACTCAAAACTACTTTCCTCTTTCGCGTACACACTGTTTTTATGATTATGAACCGATCTGACTCACAAAACCGTCTAAAAGACCATTTAAACCAATACCACTCTTTTGTTTCTTTTCCTTATACCTTCATTTTTTGCACGTTTTTGCAGTCAAAACAACTTTCCTCCTTCGCGTACACGTTTTTATGATTCCGAACTCATCTGACTCAGAAAACCGTCTAAAAGACCATTTAAACCAATACCTCCCTTTTGTTTCTTTTCCTCATACATTCATTTTTTCCCCGTTTTTGTACTCAAAACTACTTTCCTCCTTCGCGTACACACTGTTTTTATGATTCAGAACACATATGACTAACAAAACCGTCCAAAAGACCATTTAAACCAATACCTCCCTTTTGTTTCTTTTCCTTATACATTCATTTTTTCCACGTTTTTGCACTCAAAACAACTTTCCTCCTTCGCGTACACACTGTTTTTATGATTCAGAACACATATGACTAACAAAACCGTCTAAAAGACCATTTAACCCAATACCTCCCTTTTGTTTCTTTTCCTTATACCTTCATTTTTTCCACGTTTTTGCACTCAAAACAACATTCCTCTTTCGCGTACACACCGTTTTTATGATTCCGAACTCATCTGACTCAGAAAACCGTCTAAAAGACCATTTAAACTAATACCTCCCTTTTGTTTCTTTTCCTTATACATTCATTTTTTCCACGTTTTTGCACTCAAAACAACTTTCCTCCTTCGCGTACACACCTTTTTATGATTATGAACCGATCTGAATCACAAAACCGTCTAAAAGACCATTTAAACCAATACCTCCCTTTTGTTTCTTTTCCTTATACCTTCATTTTTTCCACGTTTTTGCACTTAAAACAACATTCCTCCTTCGCGTACACACCGTTTTTATGATTCCGAACTCATCTGACTCAGAAAACCGTCTAAAAGACCATTTAAACTAATACCTCCCTTTTGTTTCTTTTCCTTATACATTCATTTTTTCCACGTTTTTGCACTCAAAACAACATTTCTTTTTTGCGTACACACCGTTTTTATGATTCCGAACTCATCTGACTCAGAAAACCGTCTAAAAGACCATTTAAACCAATACCTCCCTTTTGTTTCTTTTCCTCATACATTCATTTTTTCCCCGTTTTTGTACTCAAAACTACTTTCCTCCTTCGCGTACACACTGTTTTTATGATTCAGAACACATATGACTAACAAAACCGTCCAAAAGACCATTTAAACCAATACCTCCCTTTTGTTTCTTTTCCTTGTACATTCATTTTTTCCACGTTTTTGCACTCAAAACAACTTTCCTCTTTCGCGTACACACTGTTTTTATGATCCAGAACACATATGACTAACAAAAACGTCTAAAAGTCCATTTGTTCTTTACCTATTCACCACCTCCCTTTTGATTCTTTTCCTTGTACATTCATTTTTTCCAGGTATTTGCACTCAAAACTACTTTCCTCTTTCGCGTACACACTGTTTTTATGATTATGAACCGATCTGACTCACAAAACCGTCTAAAAGACCATTTAAACCAATACCACTCTTTTGTTTCTTTTCCTTATACCTTCATTTTTTGCACGTTTTTGCAGTCAAAACAACTTTCCTCCTTCGCGTACACAACGTTTTTATGATTCCGAACTCATCTGACTCAGAAAACCGTCTAAAAGACCATTTAAACCAATACCTCCCTTTTGTTTCTTTTCCTCATACATTCATTTTTTCCCCGTTTTTGTACTCAAAACTACTTTCCTCCTTCGCGTACACACTGTTTTTATGATTCAGAACACATATGACTAACAAAACCGTCCAAAAGACCATTTAAACCAATACCTCCCTTTTGTTTCTTTTCCTTATACATTCATTTTTTCCACGTTTTTGCACTCAAAACAACTTTCCTCCTTCGCGTACACACTGTTTTTATGATTCAGAACACATATGACTAACAAAACCGTCTAAAAGACCATTTAACCCAATACCTCCCTTTTGTTTCTTTTCCTTATACCTTCATTTTTTCCACGTTTTTGCACTCAAAACAACATTCCTCTTTCGCGTACACACCGTTTTTATGATTCCGAACTCATCTGACTCAGAAAACCGTCTAAAAGACCATTTAAACCAATACCTCCCTTTTGTTTCTTTTCCTCATATATTCATTTTTTCCACGTTTTTGCACTCAAAACTACTTTCATCCTTCGCGTACATACTGTTTTTATGATTTCGAACCGATCTGACTCGCAAAACCGTCTAAAAGACCATTTAAGCCATTACCTCCCTTTTGTTTCTTTTCCTCATACATTCATTTTTTCCACGTTTTTGCACTCAAAACAACTTTCCTCCTTCGCGTACACACCGTTTTTATGATTTTGAACTCATCTGACTCACAAAACCGTCTAAAAGACCATTTAAACCAATAGCTCCCTTTTGTTTCTTTTCCTTATACATTCATTTTTTCCACGTTTTTGCACTCAAAACAACTTTCCACTTTCGCGTACACACCTTTTTATGATTCCTAAGTCATCTGACTCAGAAAACCGTCTAAAAGACCATTTAAACCAATACCTCCCTTTTGTTTCTTTTCCTTATACCTTCATTTTTTCCACGTTTTTGCAGTCAAAACAACTTTCCTCCTTCGCGTACACACCGTTTTTATGATTCCGAACTCATCTGACTCAGAAAACCGCTAAAAGACCATTTAAACCAATACCTCCCTTTTGTTTCTTTTCCTCATACATTCATTTTTTCCCCGTTTTTGTACTCAAAACTACTTTCCTCTTTCGCGTACACACTGTTTTTATGATTATGAACCGATCTGACTCACAAAACCGTCTAAAAGACCATTTAAACCAATACCTCCCTTTTGTTTCTTTTCCTTATACCTTCATTTTTTCCACGTTTTTGCACTCAAAACAACATTCCTCCTTCGCGTACACACAGTTTTTATGATTCCGAACTCATCTGACTCAGAAAACCGTCTAAAAGACATATTTAAACCAAAACCTCCCTTTTGTTTCTTTTCCTCATACATTCATTTTTTCCACGTTTTTGCACTCAAAACAACTTTCCTCCTTCGCGTACACACCGTTTTTATGATTCCGAACTCATTTGACTCAGAAAACCGTCTAAAAGACCATTTAAACCAGTACCTCCCTTTTGTTTCTTTTCGGTATACGTTCATTTTTTCCATGTTTTTGCACTCAAAACAACTTTCTTCCTTCGCGTACACACCGTTTTTATTATTTCGAACCGATCTGACTCAGAAAACCTCTAAAAGACCATTTAAACAATTACCTCCCTTTTGTTTCTTTTCCTTATACATTCATTTTTTTCACGTTTTTGCACTCAAATCAACTTTCCTCTTTCGCGTACACACTGTTTTTATGATCCAGAACACATATGACTAACAAAAACGTTTAAAAGTCCATTTGTTCTTTACCTATTCACCACCTCCCTTTTGATTCTTTTCCTTGTACATTCATTTTTTCCAGGTATTTGCACTCAAAACTACTTTCCTCTTTCGCGTACACACTGTTTTTATGATTATGAACCGATCTGACTCACAAAACCGTCTAAAAGACCATTTAAACCAATACCACTCTTTTGTTTCTTTTCCTTATACCTTCATTTTTTGCACGTTTTTGCAGTCAAAACAACTTTCCTCCTTCGCGTACACAACGTTTTTATGATTCCGAACTCATCTGACTCAGAAAACCGTCTAAAAGACCATTTAAACCAATACCTCCCTTTTGTTTCTTTTCCTCATACATTCATTTTTTCCCCGTTTTTGTACTCAAAACTACTTTCCTCCTTCGCGTACACACTGTTTTTATGATTCAGAACACATATGACTAACAAAACCGTCCAAAAGACCATTTAAACCAATACCTCCCTTTTGTTTCTTTTCCTTATACATTCATTTTTTCCACGTTTTTGCACTCAAAACAACTTTCCTCCTTCGCGTACACACTGTTTTTATGATTCAGAACACATATGACTAACAAAACCGTCTAAAAGACCATTTAACCCAATACCTCCCTTTTGTTTCTTTTCCTTATACCTTCATTTTTTCCACGTTTTTGCACTCAAAACAACATTCCTCTTTCGCGTACACACCGTTTTTATGATTCCGAACTCATCTGACTCAGAAAACCGTCTAAAAGACCATTTAAACTAATACCTCCCTTTTGTTTCTTTTCCTTATACATTCATTTTTTCCACGTTTTTGCACTCAAAACAACTTTCCTCCTTCGCGTACACACCTTTTTATGATTATGAACCGATCTGAATCACAAAACCGTCTAAAAGACCATTTAAACCAATACCTCCCTTTTGTTTCTTTTCCTTATACCTTCATTTTTTCCACGTTTTTGCACTTAAAACAACATTCCTCCTTCGCGTACACACCGTTTTTATGATTCCGAACTCATCTGACTCAGAAAACCGTCTAAAAGACCATTTAAACTAATACCTCCCTTTTGTTTCTTTTCCTTATACATTCATTTTTTCCACGTTTTTGCACTCAAAACAACATTTCTTTTTTGCGTACACACCGTTTTTATGATTCCGAACTCATCTGACTCAGAAAACCGTCTAAAAGACCATTTAAACCAATACCTCCCTTTTGTTTCTTTTCCTCATACATTCATTTTTTCCCCGTTTTTGTACTCAAAACTACTTTCCTCCTTCGCGTACACACTGTTTTTATGATTCAGAACACATATGACTAACAAAACCGTCCAAAAGACCATTTAAACCAATACCTCCCTTTTGTTTCTTTTCCTTGTACATTCATTTTTTCCACGTTTTTGCACTCAAAACAACTTTCCTCTTTCGCGTACACACTGTTTTTATGATCCAGAACACATATGACTAACAAAAACGTCTAAAAGTCCATTTGTTCTTTACCTATTCACCACCTCCCTTTTGATTCTTTTCCTTGTACATTCATTTTTTCCAGGTATTTGCACTCAAAACTACTTTCCTCTTTCGCGTACACACTGTTTTTATGATTATGAACCGATCTGACTCACAAAACCGTCTAAAAGACCATTTAAACCAATACCACTCTTTTGTTTCTTTTCCTTATACCTTCATTTTTTGCACGTTTTTGCAGTCAAAACAACTTTCCTCCTTCGCGTACACAACGTTTTTATGATTCCGAACTCATCTGACTCAGAAAACCGTCTAAAAGACCATTTAAACCAATACCTCCCTTTTGTTTCTTTTCCTCATACATTCATTTTTTCCCCGTTTTTGTACTCAAAACTACTTTCCTCCTTCGCGTACACACTGTTTTTATGATTCAGAACACATATGACTAACAAAACCGTCCAAAAGACCATTTAAACCAATACCTCCCTTTTGTTTCTTTTCCTTATACATTCATTTTTTCCACGTTTTTGCACTCAAAACAACTTTCCTCCTTCGCGTACACACTGTTTTTATGATTCAGAACACATATGACTAACAAAACCGTCTAAAAGACCATTTAACCCAATACCTCCCTTTTGTTTCTTTTCCTTATACCTTCATTTTTTCCACGTTTTTGCACTCAAAACAACATTCCTCTTTCGCGTACACACCGTTTTTATGATTCCGAACTCATCTGACTCAGAAAACCGTCTAAAAGACCATTTAAACTAATACCTCCCTTTTGTTTCTTTTCCTTATACATTCATTTTTTCCACGTTTTTGCACTCAAAACAACTTTCCTCCTTCGCGTACACACCTTTTTATGATTATGAACCGATCTGAATCACAAAACCGTCTAAAAGACCATTTAAACCAATACCTCCCTTTTGTTTCTTTTCCTTATACCTTCATTTTTTCCACGTTTTTGCACTTAAAACAACATTCCTCCTTCGCGTACACACCGTTTTTATGATTCCGAACTCATCTGACTCAGAAAACCGTCTAAAAGACCATTTAAACTAATACCTCCCTTTTGTTTCTTTTCCTTATACATTCATTTTTTCCACGTTTTTGCACTCAAAACAACATTTCTTTTTCGCGTACACACCGTTTTTATGATTCCGAACTCATCTGACTCAGAAAACCGTCTAAAAGACCATTTAAACCAATACCTCCCTTTTGATTCCTTCCTTCCTTGTACATTCATTTTTTCCACGTTTTTGCACTCAAAACTACTTTCATCCTTCGCGTACATACTGTTTTTATGATTTCGAACCGATCTGACTCGCAAAAACGTCTAAAAGTCCATTTAAACCAATACCTCCCTTTTGATTCTTTTCCTTATACATTCATTTTTTCCACGTATTTGCACTCAAAACTACTTTCCTCTTTCGCGTACACACTGTTTTTATGATTATGAACCGATCTGACTCACAAAACCGTCTAAAAGACCATTTAAACCAATACCTCCCTTTTGTTTCTTTTCCTTATACCTTCATTTTTTCCACGTTTTTGCACTCAAAACAACTTTCCTCCTTCGCGTACACACCTTTTTATGACACCTAAGTCATCTGACTCAGAAAACCGTCTAAAAGACCATTTAAACCAATACCTCCCTTTTGTTTCTTTTCCGTATACATTCATTTTTTCCACGTTTTTGCACTCAAAACAACTTTCCTCCTTCGCGTACACTCCGTTTTTATTATTTCGAACCGATCTGACTGAGAAAATCTCTAAAAGACCATTTAAACCAATACCTCCCTTTTGTTTCTTTTCCTTATACATTCATTTTTTTCACGTTTTTGCACTCAAAACAACTTTCCTCTTTCGCGTACACACTGTTTTTATGATTCAGAACACATATGACTAACAAAAACGTCTAAAAGTCCATTTGTTCTTTACCTATTCACCACCTCCTTTTTGTTTCTTTTCCTTGTACATTCATTTTTTCCACGTTTTTGCACTCAAAACAACTTTCCTCCTTCGCGTACACTCCGTTTTTATGATTCCGAACTCATCTGACTCAGAAAACCGTGTAAAAGACTATTTAAACCAATACTTCCCTTTGGTTTCTTTTCCTCATATATTCATTTTTTCCCCGTTTTTGTACTCAAAACTACTTTCCTCCTTCGCGTACACACTGTTTTTATGATTCGGAACACATATGACTAACAAAACCGTCCAAAATACCGTTTAAACCAATACCTCCCTTTTGTTTCTTTTCCTTATACATTCATTTTTTCCACGTTTTTGCACTCAAAACAACTTTCCTCCTTTGCGTACACACTGTTTTTATGATTCAGAACACATATGACTCAGAAAACCGTCTAAAAGACCATTTAAACCAATACCTCCCTTTTGTTTCTTTTCCTCATATATTCATTTTTTCCACGTTTTTGCACTCAAAACTACTTTCATCCTTCGCGTACATACTGTTTTTATGATTCGGAACACATATGACTAACAAAACCGTCTAAAAGACCGTTTAACCCAATACCTCCCTTTTGATTTTTTTCCTTATACATTCATTTTTTCCACGTTTTTGCACTCAAAACAACTTTCCTCCTTCGCGTACACACTGTTTTTATGATTCAGAACACATATGACTAACAAAACCGTCTAAAAGACCATATAACCCAATACCTCCCTTTTGTTTCTTTTCCTTATACATTCATTTTTTTCCACGTTTTTGCACTCAAAACAACTTTCCTCCTTCGCGTACACTCCGTTTTTATGATTCCGAACTCATCTGACTCAGAAAACCGTCTAAAAGACCATTTAAACCAATACCCCCCTTTTGTTTCTTTTCCTCATACATTCATTTTTTCCCTGTTTTTGTACTCAAAACTACTTTCTTCCTTCGCGTACACACTGTTTTTATGATTCAGAACACATATGACTAACAAAACCGTCCAAAAGACCATTTAAACCAATACCTCCCTTTTGTTTCTTTTTCTTATACATTCATTTTTTCCACGTTTTTGCACTCAAAACAACTTTCCTCCTTCGCGTACACACTGTTTTTATGATTCAGAACACATATGACTAACAAAACCGTCTAAAAGACCATTTAACCCAATACCTCAGTTTTGATTCTTTTCCTTATACATTCATTTTTTCCACGTATTTGCACTCAAAACTACTTTCCTCTTTCGCGTACACACTGTTTTTATGATTATGAACCGATCTGACTCACAAAACCTTCTAAAAGACCATTTAAACCAATACCTCCCTTTTGTTTCTTTTCCTTATACCTTCATTTTTTCCACGTTTTTGCACTCAAAACAACATTCCTCCTTCGCGTACACACCGTTTTTATGATTCCGAACTCATCTGACTCAGAAAACCGTCTAAAAGACCATTTAAACCAATACCTCCCTTTTTTTCTTTTCCTCATACGTTCATTTTTTCTACGTTTTTGCACTCAAAACAACTTTTCTCCTTCTCGTACACACCGTTTTTATGATTCCGAACTCATCTGACTCACAAAACCATTTAAACCAATACCTCCCTTTTGTTTCTTTTCCTCATATATTCATTTTTTCCCCGTTTTTGTACTCAAAACTACTTTCCTCCTTCGCGTACACACTGTTTTTATGATTCGGAACACATATGACTAACAAAACCGTCTAAAAGACCATTTAACCCAATACCTCCCTTTTGATTCTTTTCCTTATACATTCATTTTTTCCACGTATTTGCACTCAAAACTACTTTCCTCTTTCGCGTACACACTGTTTTTGTGATTATGAACCGATCTGACTCACAAAACCGTCTAAAAGAACATTTAAGCCAATACCTCCCTTTTGTTTCTTTTCCTCATACATTCATTTTTTCCACGTTTTTGCACTCAAAACAACATTTCTTTTTCGCGTACACACCGTTTTTATGATTCCGAACTCATCTGACTCAGAAAACCGTCTAAAAGACCATTTAAACCAATACCTCCCTTTTGATTCCTTCCTTCCTTGTACATTCATTTTTTCCACGTTTTTGCACTCAAAACTACTTTCATCCTTCGCGTACATACTGTTTTTATGATTTCGAACCGATCTGACTCGCAAAAACGTCTAAAAGTCCATTTAAACCAATACCTCCCTTTTGATTCTTTTCCTTATACATTCATTTTTTCCACGTATTTGCACTCAAAACTACTTTCCTCTTTCGCGTACACACTGTTTTTATGATTATGAACCGATCTGACTCACAAAACCGTCTAAAAGACCATTTAAACCAATACCTCCCTTTTGTTTCTTTTCCTTATACCTTCATTTTTTCCACGTTTTTGCACTCAAAACAACTTTCCTCCTTCGCGTACACACCTTTTTATGACACCTAAGTCATCTGACTCAGAAAACCGTCTAAAAGACCATTTAAACCAATACCTCCCTTTTGTTTCTTTTCCGTATACATTCATTTTTTCCACGTTTTTGCACTCAAAACAACTTTCCTCCTTCGCGTACACTCCGTTTTTATTATTTCGAACCGATCTGACTGAGAAAACCTCTAAAAGACCATTTAAACCAGTACCTCCCTTTTGTTTCTTTTCCTTATACATTCATTTTTTTCACGTTTTTGCACTCAAAACAACTTTCCTCTTTCGCGTACACACTGTTTTTATGATTCAGAACACATATGACTAACAAAAACGTCTAAAAGTCCATTTGTTCTTTACCTATTCACCACCTCCCTTTTGATTCTTTTCCTTGTACATTCATTTTTTCCACGTTTTTGCACTCAAAACAACTTTCCTCCTTCGCGTACACTCCGTTTTTATGATTCCGAACTCATCTGACTCAGAAAACCGTCTAAAAGACCATTTAAACCAATACTTCCCTTTGGTTTCTTTTCCTCATATATTCATTTTTTCCCCGTTTTTGTACTCAAAACTACTTTCCTCCTTCGCGTACACACTGTTTTTATGATTCGGAACACATATGACTAACAAAACCGTCCAAAATACCGTTTAAACCAATACCTCCCTTTTGTTTCTTTTCCTTATACATTCATTTTTTCCACGTTTTTGCACTCAAAACAACTTTCCTCCTTTGCGTACACACTGTTTTTATGATTCAGAACACATATGACTCAGAAAACCGTCTAAAAGACCATTTAAACCAATACCTCCCTTTTGTTTCTTTTCCTCATATATTCATTTTTTCCACGTTTTTGCACTCAAAACTACTTTCATCCTTCGCGTACATACTGTTTTTATGATTCGGAACACATATGACTAACAAAACCGTCTAAAAGACCGTTTAACCCAATACCTCCCTTTTGATTTTTTTCCTTATACATTCATTTTTTCCACGTTTTTGCACTCAAAACAACTTTCCTCCTTCGCGTACACACTGTTTTTATGATTCAGAACACATATGACTAACAAAACCGTCTAAAAGACCATTTAACCCAATACCTCCCTTTTGTTTCTTTTCCTTATACATTCATTTTTTCCACGTTTTTGCACTCAAAACAACTTTCCTCCTTCGCGTACACTCCGTTTTTATGATTCCGAACTCATCTGACTCAGAAAACCGTCTAAAAGACCATTTAAACCAATACCTCCCTTTTGTTTCTTTTCCTCATATATTCATTTTTTCCACGTTTTTGCACTCAAAACTACTTTCATCCTTCGCGTACATACTGTTTTTATGATTTCGAACCGATCTGACTCGCAAAACCGTCTAAAAGACCATTTAAGCCATTACCTCCCTTTTGTTTCTTTTCCTCATACATTCATTTTTTCCACGTTTTTGCACTCAAAACAACTTTCCTCCTTCGCGTACACACCGTTTTTATGATTTTGAACTCATCTGACTCACAAAACCGTCTAAAAGACCATTTAAACCAATAGCTCCCTTTTGTTTCTTTTCCTTATACATTCATTTTTTCCACGTTTTTGCACTCAAAACAACTTTCCACTTTCGCGTACACACCTTTTTATGATTCCTAAGTCATCTGACTCAGAAAACCGTCTAAAAGACCATTTAAACCAATACCTCCCTTTTGTTTCTTTTCCTTATACCTTCATTTTTTCCACGTTTTTGCAGTCAAAACAACTTTCCTCCTTCGCGTACACACCGTTTTTATGATTCCGAACTCATCTGACTCAGAAAACCGCTAAAAGACCATTTAAACCAATACCTCCCTTTTGTTTCTTTTCCTCATACATTCATTTTTTCCCCGTTTTTGTACTCAAAACTACTTTCCTCTTTCGCGTACACACTGTTTTTATGATTATGAACCGATCTGACTCACAAAACCGTCTAAAAGACCATTTAAACCAATACCTCCCTTTTGTTTCTTTTCCTTATACCTTCATTTTTTCCACGTTTTTGCACTCAAAACAACATTCCTCCTTCGCGTACACACAGTTTTTATGATTCCGAACTCATCTGACTCAGAAAACCGTCTAAAAGACATATTTAAACCAAAACCTCCCTTTTGTTTCTTTTCCTCATACATTCATTTTTTCCACGTTTTTGCACTCAAAACAACTTTCCTCCTTCGCGTACACACCGTTTTTATGATTCCGAACTCATTTGACTCAGAAAACCGTCTAAAAGACCATTTAAACCAGTACCTCCCTTTTGTTTCTTTTCGGTATACGTTCATTTTTTCCATGTTTTTGCACTCAAAACAACTTTCTTCCTTCGCGTACACACCGTTTTTATTATTTCGAACCGATCTGACTCAGAAAACCTCTAAAAGACCATTTAAACAATTACCTCCCTTTTGTTTCTTTTCCTTATACATTCATTTTTTTCACGTTTTTGCACTCAAAACAACTTTCCTCTTTCGCGTACACACTGTTTTTATGATCCAGAACACATATGACTAACAAAAACGTCTAAAAGTCCATTTGTTCTTTACCTATTCACCACCTCCCTTTTGATTCTTTTCCTTGTACATTCATTTTTTCCAGGTATTTGCACTCAAAACTACTTTCCTCTTTCGCGTACACACTGTTTTTATGATTATGAACCGATCTGACTCACAAAACCGTCTAAAAGACCATTTAAACCAATACCACTCTTTTGTTTCTTTTCCTTATACCTTCATTTTTTGCACGTTTTTGCAGTCAAAACAACTTTCCTCCTTCGCGTACACAACGTTTTTATGATTCCGAACTCATCTGACTCAGAAAACCGTCTAAAAGACCATTTAAACCAATACCTCCCTTTTGTTTCTTTTCCTCATACATTCATTTTTTCCCCGTTTTTGTACTCAAAACTACTTTCCTCCTTCGCGTACACACTGTTTTTATGATTCAGAACACATATGACTAACAAAACCGTCCAAAAGACCATTTAAACCAATACCTCCCTTTTGTTTCTTTTCCTTATACATTCATTTTTTCCACGTTTTTGCACTCAAAACAACTTTCCTCCTTCGCGTACACACTGTTTTTATGATTCAGAACACATATGACTAACAAAACCGTCTAAAAGACCATTTAACCCAATACCTCCCTTTTGTTTCTTTTCCTTATACCTTCATTTTTTCCACGTTTTTGCACTCAAAACAACATTCCTCTTTCGCGTACACACCGTTTTTATGATTCCGAACTCATCTGACTCAGAAAACCGTCTAAAAGACCATTTAAACTAATACCTCCCTTTTGTTTCTTTTCCTTATACATTCATTTTTTCCACGTTTTTGCACTCAAAACAACTTTCCTCCTTCGCGTACACACCTTTTTATGATTATGAACCGATCTGAATCACAAAACCGTCTAAAAGACCATTTAAACCAATACCTCCCTTTTGTTTCTTTTCCTTATACCTTCATTTTTTCCACGTTTTTGCACTTAAAACAACATTCCTCCTTCGCGTACACACCGTTTTTATGATTCCGAACTCATCTGACTCAGAAAACCGTCTAAAAGACCATTTAAACTAATACCTCCCTTTTGTTTCTTTTCCTTATACATTCATTTTTTCCACGTTTTTGCACTCAAAACAACTTTCCTCCTTCGCGTACACACCTTTTTATGATTCCGAAGTCATCTGACTCAGAAAACCGTCTAAAAGACCATTTAAACCAATACCTCCCTTTTGTTTCTTTTTCGTATACATTCATTTTTTCCACGTTTTTGCACTCAAAACAACTTTCCTCCTTCGCGTACACACCGTTTTTATTATTTCGAACCGATCTGACTCAGAAAACCGTCTAAAAGACCATTTAAACCATTACCTCCCTTTTGTTTCTTTTCCGCATACATTCATTTTTTTCACGTTTTTGCACTCAAAACAACTTTCCTCTTTCGCGTACACACTGTTTTTATGATTCAGAACACATATGACTAACAAAAACGTCTAAAAGGCCGTTTAAACCAATACCTCCCTTTTGTTTCTTTTCCTTATACATTCATTTTTTTCACGTTTTTGCACTCAAAACAACTTTCCTCTTTCGCGTACACACTGTTTTTATGATTCAGAACACATATGACTAACAAAAACGTCCAAAAGACCGTTTAAACCAATACCTCCCTTTTGTTTCTTTTCCTTATACATTCATTTTTTCCACGTTTTTGCACTCAAAACAACTTTCCTCCTTCGCGTACACTCCGTTTTTATGATTCCGAACTCATCTGACTCAGAAAACCGTCTAAAAGACCATTTAAACCAATACCTCCCTTTTGTTTCTTTTCCTCATACATTCATTTTTTCCCCGTCTTTGTACTCAAAATTACTTTCCTCCTTCGCGTACATACTGTTTTTATGATTCGGAACACATATGACTAACAAAACCGTCCAAAAGACCGTTTAAACCAATACCTCCCATTTGTTTCTTTTCCTTATACATTCATTTTTTCCACGTTTTTGCACTCAAAACAACTTTCCTCCTTTGCGTACACACTGTTTTTATGATTCAGAACACATATGACTAACAAAACCGTCTAAAAGACCATTTAACCCAATACCTCCCTTTTGATTCTTTTCCTTATACATTCATTTTTTGCACGTTTTTGCACTCAAAACAACTTTCCTCCTTCGCGTACACACCGTTTTTATTATTTCGAACCGATCTGACTCAGAAAACCGTCTAAAAGACCATTTAAACCATTACCTCCCTTTTGTTTCTTTTCCATATACATTCATTTTTTTCACGTTTTTGCACTCAAAACAACTTTCCTCTTTCGCGTACACACTGTTTTTATGATTCAGAACACATATGACTAACAAAAACGTCCATAAGACCGTTTAAACCAATACCTCCCTTTTGTTTCTTTTCCTTATACATTCATTTTTTTCACGTTTTTGCACTCAAAACAACTTTCCTCTTTCGCGTACACACTGTTTTTATGATTCAGAACACATATGACTAACAAAACCGTCTAAAAGACCATTTAACCCAATACCTCCCTTTTGATTCTTTTCCTTATACATTCATTTTTTCCACGTATTTGCACTCAAAACAACTTTCCTCTTTCGCGTACATACTGTTTTTATGATTCGGAACACATATGACTAACAAAACCGTCCAAAAGACCGTTTAAACCAATACCTCCCTTTTGTTTCTTTTCCTTATACATTCATTTTTTCCACGTTTTTGCACTCAAAACAACTTTCCTCCTTTGCGTACACACTGTTTTTATGATTCAGAACACATATGACTAACAAAACCGTCTAAAAGACCGTTTAACCCAATACCTCCCTTTTGATTCTTTTCCTTATACATTCATTTTTTCCACGTATTTGCACTCAAAACTGCTTTCCTCTTTCGCGTACGCACTGTTTTTATGATTATGAACCGATCTGACTCACAAAACCGTCTAAAAGACCATTTAAACCAATACCTCCCTTTTGTTTCTTTTCCTTATACCTTCATTTTTTCCACGTTTTTGCACTCAAAACAACTTTCCTCCTTCGCGTACACTCCGTTTTTATGATTCCGAACTCATCTGACTCAGAAAACCGTCTAAAAGACCATTTAAACCAATACCTCCCTTTTGTTTCTTTTCCTCATATATTCATTTTTTCCCCGTTTTTGTACTCAAAACTACTTTCCTCTTTCGCGTACACACTGTTTTTATGATTATGAACCGATCTGGCTCACAAATCCGTCTAAAAGACCATTTAAGCCATTACCGCCCTTTTGTTTCTTTTCCTTATACATTCATTTTTTCCACGTTTTTGCACTCAAAACAACTTTCCTCCTTCGCGTACACACCTTTTTATGATTCCTAAGTCATCTGACTCAGAAAACCGTCTAAAAGACCATTTAAACCAATACCTACCTTTTGTTTCTTTTCCTTATACCTTCATTTTTTCCACGTTTTTGCAGTCAAAACAACTTTCCTCCTTCGCGTACACACCGTTTTTATGATTCCGAACTCATCTGACTCAGAAAACCGTCTAAAAGACCATTTAAAC
>CAWVNO010002104.1:0-35802 GCA_963930645.1 Salticus scenicus | reverse complement strand
GCTCTTTTAATGAAACTTTGTAGAAATGTTACTCACTGTGTAAAAAACATTACAGTGAGGGTTAAGTATCAGTTTCTATCTCTTCCTGAGTTTGTACGCAAAAATTCAATGTATGATTTAAATCTGAAAATTGTTACTCAAAAATGAAATTTCTTCTTTTAATCTGTCTCTTTAACATCCCCTCCCCCCTAGAAGTTAAAAACTTATGCTCTCGTTGATGTTTAGCATCAGTTTTACAAGGAGAAATTAAGAGTAGTGCGATTTTAATACGAACGATAGTAATTTTTTTTTTTTGTTTTTGTTTCAACGAGGGGAAGGGGCGGGGGAAATGAGGCAGATAAAAAAAAAAAAATCTGCTTCAGGATAATCTTTTACCAATGTTTGATATTAACTTTTAAATAATGTCTGATTTGAACATTGCATTGAATTTTTGCCTACTAACTTAGAACTGAAAGATACTGCGATGCATAGTCCTCTCTAAAATTTTTCATAAACAATAAATGACATTTATACAAAATTTCCTATAAACATGAAGCGGTGTGATTTAAAAACAATCATATTTTTTTCCTCTCTGCCCCCTTACCCCCCCCCCCCCCCTTCAGGTATAGGCTCCATTCAAAATAATATTTCATTAAAAGTAGGTGATAGTTGTTAAAATTTTAATTAAAATTGATAATATTGTAATATCTATGCAATCATTTTTCTCTTTAGCCCTCCTTCCTCCCCATAGCCCCCCAATATATATATAACAATTAGCGTAAATTTTTCTTAAAATTAAGTGATATTTACAATAAATTTTATTAAAGAGCAAAGCATAATGAAAGAAAACATCATTTTCTATCTCTCAGTCTCCAGCCCCCCCCCCCCCCCTCCTTCCAATTAATCCAGACATATGTAACTCTCACTGTAAATTTTTATTAACAGTGACATTTGCACAAAATGTCAATAAAGAAATCCGTAGTAAGTGTTGTTTATAAAGATTATTTTATTTTTCATATGCTCGTACTAGCTTCCCCCCATTATCAAATACAGGTAACTTTCACTATAATTTTAATAAAATGTAAGTAATAGTTGTACATAATGTTTCATGTAAATAGCATGGTTATATAAAAACAACCATTTTCTTCACTCTGCTCCCCTGATATGTGTAACACTCACTGTAATTTTTCTTAAACAGTAAGATGTATACACACTAAGTTTTTTTTTTTAATTGATAATAGGGTAGTTTAAAGAATAATATATTTTACTTACATATAAAAACATTATATACTTATATATTATGTATATATTAAAACAACCATTTTCTTCACTCTGCTCCCCAGATATGTGTAACACTCACTGTAATTTTTCTTAAACAGTAAAATGTATACACACTAAGTTTTTTTTAAAATTGATAATAAGGTAGTTTAAAGAATAATATATTTTACTTACATCTGCGCCCCCTTGATCCCCCTGGTATGTAATACACTCATTTGTGATCTTCATAAAACGCAAAATATAGTTATAGAATATATCATTAAAATCGGAAAAATGGTGATATGAAAAATCATTTTATTTTCCTGTGCCCCCCTTTCTTTACACCCCCCCCCAAAAAAAAAAAATTAAAGCTGTGTTTGGGGACTACCAATAGAAGTGAAAACTAAGTAACTTGTGAATTGTATCGTCGAGCTATTAGATTATTATTTTCGAATTATTTTTGGTTTGTAAAGAAGTGTTTATGATCTGTTTTATATGATTCGGCACAATATTTGTAGCTACCCAAATTAAATGAACTAAGCCTTATATTAGGTAAAAATATTGATTACTTATGAAATTATTTTAATTAGTAGCTAAGATACAAAAGAGAACCGATTCAAGACACCCCAAAACGTGTAAATCAGGTGAAATCTCGAATTCCACTTTCGATAATATAAAAGAACTTAAAAATGCCTTTCGAATGATGTATTAAAAATAATTTAATCATAATTAGAATTTGAAATATTGAAATTTAAAAATATTACAACGCCATCTGGCGGTAGAAATTTCTGTAATCTACTGTTCGATTCCAAATCAACAAAGCTTTCTAATGATGTATTACTTATGAAATTATTTTAATTAGTAGCTGAGATACAAAAGAAAACCCATTCAGGACACCCCAAAACGTGTAAATCAGGTAAAATCTCGAATTCCACTTTCATAAATATAACATAACTTTAACATATCTTTCGAATGATGTATTAAAATAATTTAATCATAATTAAAAATTGAAATTTTAAAATATTACAGCGCCATCTGGCGGTAGAAATTTTTGTAATCTACTGTTCGATTCCAAATCAACAAAGCTTTCTAATGATGTATTACTTACGAAATTATTTTAATTAGTAGCTGAGATACAAAAGAAAACCGATTCACGACACCTCAAAATGTGTAAATCAGGTGAAATCTCGGATTCCACTTTCGATAATGTTAAAGAACTTTAAAATATCTTTCGAATGATGTATTAAAAATAATTTAATCAGAATTAGAATGTGAAATATTGAAATTTTAAAATATTACAGCGCCATCTGGCGGTAGAAATTTCTGTAAGTTACTGTTCGATTCCAACTCAACAAAGCTTTCAAATGATGTATTACTTATAAAATTATTTTAATTAGTAGCTGAGATACAAAAGAAAACCCATTCAGGACACCTCAATACGTGTAAATCAGCTGAAATCTCGAATTCCACTTTCGATTCTCATCTACAGCCCTCGCTGACGATGATGCGAATTTCATGATTTTTGTTCACCCAAAAGTGCTCAACGCGCCTGAAGAAGTTTTCACTTCAAATGGAAAACTTTCGCTGGCGATGACGCGAGTTTCATGGTTTTTGTTCACCCGAAAGTGCTCAACGCGCCTAAAAGTTTTCACTTCAAAAAATAATATGTCTTATACTTTTTTTTTTTTTTTTTACAAATTGTACATGATTATACAAAGTTTTTTTTTTTCTTAAATCGATAATGGGGTAGTTTAAAGAAGAATATATTTTATTTCCATCTACTCCCCCCCAGGTGTATAGTACACTCATTGTGATCTTCATAAAAAGTAAGTGATTGTTATAGAATACATCATTAAATTCGGTAAAATAGTGATATAAAACATCATCTTATTTTCCTCTGCTCCCCCCTCTTTAATTCCCCCACCCCCAAGTATGTCTGACACTTACTGTAATTCTTTCACAAATTGTACGTGATTATAAAATGTTTCATTAAAATTGGTAAGAAGATGATATAAAAACAATTGTTTTCTTTCAACCTGCACTAAGTCCCCCCCCCCCCCCCTTTTCCAATGAATGTTGCACCAAATCAATTGAAAGTCATTCTTTAAATTCTTTATTTCATATTTTTTATTTTGCGATTCGCGAATTGGAAGAATGCCCTTCTTCCGGTGTCCTTTTTTTTTTTTTTTTTTTTTTTTCGGAATCCCCATATCTCTGATTGGTATTCAAACATTTACTATTTTCTTAAATTTTATTTCTAGAAAGTTGTTAAATTATCATATATATCCACTTTCCGGATCTATAGGGACAGAGAATGCAATTTAATAATACCCCCGCCTTTTTTTTTTTTTCCTGTAACCTCGTTTATAAGATTAAATAGAATTTAAAATTTATTGCCTAAAATGTTTTTCTGTGCGATTTTTTCCGGTGCGATTTTTTCCGGGTGCGATTTTTTCCGTGCGATTTTTTCCGTGCGATTTTTTCCGGGATTCTAATCCGTGAGCACTATAAAGAGTAGGCTTAATCTTACTATGTCACACTTAGGAACAGTATGTATATGTATGAATATTAAGTTTATGTTTCTATAGATACTGAAATGTAATTTATGTCATTATTAAAAATACAGATAAAGTGTAACTGTTAAATAGAAAATCGGCATTTCATGATTTGTCAAACACACACAAAATGCTATCTGCATTCTGACACCTTTCTTCACAAACAAAAACATAATGCTGTCTGTATTCCGAAACCTGTTTTCCTGATTAATCGTAGCATATATTATATATTGAAGATTTTAACTATAAAGATAATATTCAAATTTTAATTATTGTAAATATATATTGTAAGTTCTGTATCTTGAAATTCGAAATGAGAGAAATCAAAGTGTGGTTTAGCAATTAATATATTCTAAAATATAATGTAATAGGAAATAAAAAAAAACATTGGTGATCAACAGACACTTTAAAAATGGTTATATATACATACATATAGTTAGTAATATGTATTTTATTAAATTTTGATAATGTCAATTATAACTTGTTGCAATGCTGAAAAAAATTATATGGTGCATCATATAATTGGAAATTTCGTGAAAGATGTCTTTCAAAAGGAATCTGTTCTATAAAGTAGTATTCTTTGAAAATGTCATTATAGTTATCAAAATCTTCTGATGCAGATATAATTTCCATTATGCTTTTAAAATTATGTTTATTTTAAGTGAGAACCCAAGAAGAACTTGGTAAAACCTAGGGTAAAAAACAAAAAAGAAAAAAAAAAAATGTACTGTGCTTTGTGTATCAAATTAAAATCTGAGCCATTTTATATTTTAATTGTTTGTTAAAGATTTTTATCATTATAAATTATACTGTATTATGTAATTTTTTTTTTTCAAATTAATGCTTTTTCATTAAACATTGACTATTAAAAAAAGCTTTCTTTTTGTTTAAATCAAGTAAGGTTTAAATCCCTTCAATTAGACTTATTTTAATCATACTGTTGCTACAAATTGTTTCAGAAAATTCTGCTACATGTGATTTCTATTTTAAAGATATTTAAAAACTGAGTTTTCTAAATTTTGTGTTTTAAAATACTTTACTTTATTTAATGTCTTTTTCAGAATCTTCATAATTTCTTTATGGCTGTATAAGTGTTATTGAGTGCATGTTATGATTTTCAAATTGCGTGTCTCAGTAACATTGATCCGGCCAATTTCTGGTCTGTTCTAAATTAATATTCTCAACTATGTTGATCATATGCTGCTTCATGCTTGTCCAATTTCTCTCAATGTATTGAACGGTATTCTTTTGCAGCTATTTATTCTCCAATCGTAAGTATGCTTGTCTTAAAAAGCCTCTTAAACTGATTTTTGTGTTTAAATTTCCTTTTAACAACTCTATTGTATCTTAATATTATCTCTATACTTCAGTTTTCATGGGTGACTCGCATTATAACAACTCTGGGCTATAATGACCCAACATGATATAAAAATCCTTTTGAAAAGAAATCATCAGAAGCAGAAAAAGAATAATTTGAAATGAAATAATTAAAAAATTTATTTAAGTAATGTTTTTCAAGTGTTCAAAATCTCATAAAAACTTGATAATTTATTCTTTTGCAAAAAATTAAATATGTGTATTTGTGCATAAAATAAAATTTATAGGAACCCACAATAGATACATGGTTTATATTCTTTCCCCCCTCCCCCCTCCTTTTTTTATTGTGTAAATTCTATTAAAAGAAATTATTCTGTATTTAAAATCTCTTTTGGCACAATTGTACGCATTTTGTACAGTTAATTTAAATTGTCATCTGGAATCATTTTCATCCATTTTTTTTTCTTTTCATTATTAAATAAGTTTTAATTTAAAACATTTATTTCACTTTAAAATTTTAATACAAATCATATTTGCACATTGTATATCATTTGACAGATTTTTTTTAGATTATTACTTTCTTCTATCTTCAATAGAAGAAAGTATTGGATTCGTAAAAATTTTCGATTTCGGGTTTTTGATGGATTTACACGTTTTGAGAGCTGTAGAACACGATTTGACCATTTTTAGAAAATGTCTGTCTGTCTGCCTGTCTGTGTGTGTGTGTGTGTGTGTGACAAAATTTTGTGGCAACTGTACCTCAAGAACTACTGGACAGAATTTCATACAAATTGGCATGTAGTTGCTCCTTGACATAAATTAGTGCCTATCAAGTTTTGGTAAAAATCGTCTTAGAGGTTGCTTTGCCATCCCGCTTTTTCTAAATTTTTAACATGGTGATATAGGGCAAAAATTTTCAAGATGAGTATTTTTCGAAAGGTCTCGTCAGTACTTTTAAAACGAATGGTTGAACTATAAATCTGTGATAATTTAAAACAAAGTTATCGATTTTTTTTTTTTTACTTTTTACGAAAAAAAACTTAGAAAAAAAATCTTTTTTTTTTTTTTAACGAAATTATCACAACTTGGTATTTAGTTGGCTCCTGACATAAACTGGTGCTGATTAGATTTGGGGATCAATCGCACAACAGGAGGCGCTGTGATCGTATCTCTTCTAAATTTTTAACATGGTAATATAGGACAAAATTTCGTACAAATGTACATAATGAGAGTTATTCTTAACCTGTGATTGTAAAATTAATATGAATTATTGCTAATAGTAGTAGTTAATTAGGAAAAAAAAATTGTGCATGTGGGGGCATCTCTTCCCCCCCTGGGAGAAAGTACCCTCTGGGGTGGGGTAAATTTTCAAGATGGGTATCTTTCGAAAGGTCTCGTCAATACCTTTAAAACGAATGGTTGAACTATAAATATGTGGTAATTTAAAACAAAGTTATCGGATTTTTTTTACTTTTAACGAAAAAAAAAAAAAAAAAAAAAAAAAAAACTTGGATTTTTTTTTTTTTTTTTTTTTAATATTGTTACTGAGTGAATTTGTATAGGAAAATATAGAAGAAAGTCTCGTGGTGGCCACAACATACTAGTTTTGGTATAGTGCCAGTTTGATATGACCCAAACAGGATCGTCTCAACAGGGTTGTTATGAGGGTCAACCGTTTATTTTAGTTCAGATGATGTGTATATATATATTATTTTTTTTTTCAAATCAGTATAATAACACAGTGATACTAAGGAAATATTTATATATACATATTGTCACTGACTACTGAAGAAAATGGATACCAGGAAACTTCTCTCTTGTCTGTCATGAAAATTCTGTGTTCTAAAATACAAAATAATTTATTTTACACAAAATTTAAAATTGCTTAAAACAGTAAATATATTTGTGAATGATTGAACTAGCTATAAAGTAATTTTTAAAGTTGTGTAACTAATTGATGTTAAAAGTTTGTAAATTTTCAGAAATTTATTTTCTATGATAGTAACTTTAAGAATTTACAGACATATTTTAGTCATGATACTGTATCATTGCTGCAAAGTTATTGAAAAAATTCTACTTCCTACATGTAATCTTTATTTCAAAAATATTTTGAAAATTGTATTTGTTAAGATTTGTGGCCTACCCGCGCCCCCCCCCCTTTTTTTTCTTTTAAATCTTCATACTTTTTTCATTGCTGTATAAGTGTTAATGCCTGCTAATTTTTTTTAATTGTGTGTTGGTAACCTAAATCCACCTAATTTGTTATCTTCATGATCAATGTTCGCAGCTATATTTAGTCATATGCTGATGCATGCTTCTCTGATTTCTCAATGTATTGAATGTTGTATCTGTTGCTGATATATATTCTCTCATTGTAAGTATGATTTTTTTTTAAATATCTCTTTTTCTGATTTCTATTTTAATATTTGATTTTAAGAATTCTGTTGAATTTAAAAAAAAAAAATATTTCTGTAGTTAAATTTTTATGGTCTATTTTTTATTTTTAAAATTCATTTCTCAATCTATTTCATATTGGAAGTTTCATGAAATGGAATTATGTCATATAAAATAATGTTCATTAGAAAAGTCACCAAGTCTGACTACTATAATGGTGAGAAGGCACCACCAAGCGAAAGTCTATTTTTTTCAAGGATCCACAACCATCTGGTTGCAGAATTCAGTGAAATTTTTAATATATAACAGCTTCTTCATCAATGGTGAAATATGCTGAATAGTAGTACCACTTCCTGTATGATATATGCCCAAATGCATTCAAGAATAATTCATTAAGACGTAAAGTTTAATCTGTTGCTGACTATTATTAATTTTTCTCTGTGTAATTTCATTTGAGGAGAATAAAAAAAAGGATTTTCTTTTGTTAAAATAAAAATTTGAAATTATTAAGGGATACACACATTCAAAAATTTATACTGTCGAACCTCCCTACCAGCTAGACATTTGAATCTGACTTCGAAGTATTGTGTTGTCACCGGGTTCTGAGCTACTGTGAAAGTTTCAAATGTCTAGCTAGTAGGGAAGTTAGTTAAAAATAGATTGCAAGATTTGTACCGGACAAACAAACACACAAACAAACAAGAATAGAAGTTAATAAAAACATGATAAAAATAGTCATTAAAATATTAGCTATAATTTAATTGTTGCTAAAAAAATTACGAGTTCATTTTCTTTCGACATAAAAATAAATACATTTAATTAAACATGAGCGTTAAGAAATTGTAAAAAGTTAAATTATGCATCTGGCAGAAATTGACGTCATTATCACTTTAAAGCTTTTCTACACATTGATAAAGTGCTAATGTAGTTCATGATGCAAATATATATTGTTCTGAAAGGATTAATATTTTATTTTTAAAACCAACTTTTTTTTTATTATTCAAATTTCCCGTAACTCTTTAACCAATCACATTAAAACGTCTATGTTTGGAATATCGATAATAAGGATTTTCTCGCCAAAAGTCACCAAGGGTAAAAAGTCGCCGAATTCGGCGCAAAATCCGTTACCTGCCTATTGGAGCTTTTTAATGCGTTTTAAAGGGTTATTTTAACGCGAAAAACAGCTAGATATGCAGAAAATTGTCATTTTATAGATTTACTAAGCCTCTTTGAAAGAATTTATACAAAAATAAATACAATTATTTACAATTTCGTAACAATACGCATTGATAATATTGTCGCTGTCTCAGCAAAAGTTTAAGCTTGCTCAGCATAGAAAATATGCTCAGGGGAAAAATGCTCGTTTGCAAAAGTTGGGTGATCTTTAATAATATTCGTGTGTGTGCAGAGCCGTAGCGAACAATATATACTTTTTTTTTTTGGGGGGGGGGAAGGGGTAGATGTTTAATTAGCCGACTCAACAATGGCTGCAGAATGATTAATGTCAGTAACCCTTCCCCCTCTCTCTTAAAAAAAACTATATTTATTAATTTTAATTCCATTATGTGCCTACCATAGGTAATGCAAATATTGTATTAATTAAAAAAAATTATATCAATTTTTCCCCTGACCATATGTTTAAAGGTCTCCTAAATCTTTTTTTTTTTTTTTTTCTTTTTTGTGTGTGTGTGTGTGGTGAATTTTTTGATTATTATTCTTCCACAACTAAAGAGAAAAGAACAAAACGTAAGACAAGTCCGGTGCACTGATAAATTTAGCAACTTTTGGTGAGAATTTGAAAACTATAGGTGGTTAGAACCATATTTTAACTTCAGCTAGTATCTCAAAGATAACTCTAATGATTTTCAATGTCCTTTCATATGTCATTGGAAATCAGTTTCATCATTCTTTCATCTTGTTTCTATGGGCCAATTTTAAGTCTTAAAGAAAGGCTAAAAATATTTTCTTTAATCTCGCCATATTAATTTCCTTAAGTACCTAGCTCATGTTCTGCTTCAGGTGTGGATGTTCAGAGTAAACTTGTAGGTCTATTTGCAACTTCAAAAATCTGAAGAGAATTAAAAGCTAATTGGAAAATAATGAAACATGTTATGAACAAATAAGTCAATTGATTATTATTAATTTTTTTTTTAATCAGGATTTTGAGTCTAGTGTATAAAAGAAGTCTCCTGGTAGCCAAATACATATTCTGTAGCATTTCAATTTAGGCGTGGATGTTCGCCATGGGTTTGGAATATCTTTTGACCAATTCACTGACTTCGTTTAAAAAAATTTCGCAGAGATAAACACCAAAGGGGAAATAGTAGTGAGACAATCCACTAATAAGCCAATCAGAGAGCTTTTGTTGAGCTTTTCGAATTCAAAATTGAAAATAGATTTGCTTAAAGACCAAATCTTTTTTTTTAGTCGGTCAATTTGTAGTTGAAAAAAAAATCATCAGAAATAAAGGCCAATTTGAAAATAATCGGATTATCTGTCAGTAAATAGAATTGATTGCTTTAATTGAGCTTTGGAGCTAAATTAAAAAAGTGATTTTTCCTTGTCAACCGATTTAGAGTTTGAAAGCTTTCACCAGAAATAAAAGTTGTATAAAAAAATTCAATTGGGATAGACTGGATTATTTAGCTTTAGAGTTATTAGCACACAGAAATAAGTGTGATAATTAAAACATTTTCGAGTCGCCCTATTTGCAGTTTTGATGGCCTTTATTTCTTCGGCTAACTGGAGAAATTAGATCTCTTAATAATAGATTGCTTTTATGAATATTTAAAGCCGAAAGTAAAACGAAATTTGTCAGCGAACCAAATTAATAGCCCAATTATCGAAAAAATTAGATTACACTTTAAGTTTACAAAAAACAGTTGATAACTCCAGAGTTCTGAGACTCCATTCAGCTTACCAAAAGAGTTTTTCAAATGCTAAATAGGCCGACTATTATATTTGGTTTATTTTCATTTTTAAATGTTCATCAGAATTCAACGCTAAATATATATATAAATTAGTCAGGTAACTGGATAAGGTGACTGGAGTGCCATTAATTGTGCCTTAGAGTAAAAGTCAGATTTGTCCTTCGGCTATTGATTTCTTTTTAACTGACATATTTACATTTTGAAATGTAATGCATTAAGTATTATTAAAAAGCCGACTGGGGAAGAAAACTAATTTGGTGTATCTGTCGATAGGGCGATTGGAGTATTTTCTTTAACTTTTGATGGGATATTGCCACCCCTCCCCACACACACACGCACTCGCTACGTACCTGTGTTTGTGCATTCAATATACAAAAAGCTGGAAGTAAAATGCATCTTTCTAGGTATCTCATTTAAAACAAGAAGTCAAAAGTGCATGGATCCATTACAAAAATCTGAAAGAGAATATATTGGAGTCGTCAATTTTAAATTTACCTGTAGAGCAGCAGACTGCTATCAGAATGTGTGTTGCAGCTGCAAAACTAAAAAACAGGAGATCCATGAGATATTCACTGCAGTGGATATATGAGTGCCTTCTATTGCGAATTAGGAGCAAAAAAGCATATAAACACCTGAGGCAACATAACATCTTAATATTGCCTTCCTATAAAACGCCAACGAAGTACATCCATGAGATCAAAAGCACGTATGGCTTTCAACAGAGCACATTTGCTTGTCTGGAAAAAAAAAGCCAGTTTTATGGAAGCTTCAGATCGAAGGTGTAAAGTTATTTTTAAATTATATTGTACATTATATAAAAGAGATAAAGGTGTTTATTTTTATTTATTTATTTATTTTTATTTATTTATTTTTTTTTTTTTTTTAGGTGTACTTCTTGTTGACGAAATGAAGTTAGCAAAAGATTTGCATTTCAGCCAAAATGACATGAAAATATATGGTTTCACAGGTTTGGGAAAATATACTCCTGCCAATCAAAAGGGAAAATTAGGTGACCATGCTCTTATTCTGATGTTCCAGAAAATTGCAGATTTTATGGTTGTGGATTTTTGAGAGTTGACTGTATTCCATTAGTCTTATTTAGATGTGAATTTCATATTAGTGAAAGGTCACTCTACTATTTGCTGTAAATCAAATTGTATTTTTGTCTGCTGATATACATACTCTTTTTGCATTTTTGTACAAATAAAATATTTACATTTTATGTATGTGCTATCTCTTATTTAAAATCTAATTACATTTCACTTTTTCATACCTTACATTTCTGTGGCATAGTTTGTTATGGTTTAAATTTTAACCATACATTTAAATTTTACCATATGTAGGAAACCTGCCTAAGGATTAAAATAAATTCCTTATTATCCATAAAGTAGGCTTACATCACAGATTATTATACAGATAGGACAGTGAAGCTAAAACGCGAACCGGAAATATAGTTGCACCACTAGTGTACACAGAGGGGAACTACATGTGTTAAGTCGACATGAATAGTATCTTTCATCGAAAATTGTTTTCCTATTTCGCGAGTAGTTAGTAGCAGGTTAGTATGGGAAGTTTTCTTTTTCTTAACTTTCTATTGTTTTTGAAGTCACCAAATTATCCTCATAACATTCACAGCTATTCTTCTAAGAAATAAAAATTAATTTTTATAATGTTTAAAAATATGCTTTGACATATTCATATTCAAGTACAAATTAAAATTACAAACTGTAATTCTGAAATAGTAGTTTGAAATCATTAAATATTTAACGTTGCTTGGTTTAAATAATACAAAATGCTTTAAAATGAAAAAATGATTTTATTTTATGTATATTTGAAAGATTATTTTCTTATATTTAGCACTTGCTTCTTAAAATAATAATTGCTTTTGACAATCAAGTTTGTAAGCAATAATAAAGTTGCCAAACGAAAACGTATCTGCAGTTTTCTTTCCTTCACTTTTTCTACTACTTTTAAATTCACAAAATCGTAACATTCACAGCTATTTTCTTAGAAATAAAACTAATTTTTATTATGTTTGAAAATAAATTTTGCCAAACACATTCGTGTTCAAGTGTACAAATTAATATAACAAACTGTAATGCTGAAATATTAGTATGGTATGAAATCTTAAATATTTAACATTGCTTGGTTTAAATAATACAAAATGCTTTAAAATGAGAAAGAAATTTCTGGTTTATGTATATTTTCGAAATTTATTTGCTTAATATTTAGTACTTGCTTTGTAAAATAAATTGCTTTCGACAATCAAAACGTAAACATCAATACAATGGTTAGTTGGTTGGGTGTTGAGTTTAACGTTTCACTAATATTACGATATGAACATAGATACAATAAAAATAAGACGAGTGATTGCGTAAGCTGGAGAGCTCGAGATACTTACAGCCGTTGACAAAAGGGTCGTTGCAGTCAAATTTTGGTTACCGAAGAATATACGGGAGTGTCCTATCAGTATAATAATCTGTGAGCTTACATATAGTAATTGGCATCTTATCCCTTTATATGCAATCAGTCATTAAATTATTGAAAGGCTGGGTATGACAAGGTCATGTGAGTACCGTACCAGATTATTTCTTCACCACTAGTTTATTGTATCGTTTAAAAAAGTAAACATTCATTATTACTGCTTTTACCATAGAGATTTGTGTTTTCTTCTGTGTAAAAGAAGTAATAATTTGATTATTTAAAAGTGGTTAACTTAATGTAAAATATAAGATATTTTTAATATCAATAATAATTTAAAAGCTTTCTATATGCATTCTGAAGAAAAAAAAAATACTTTGAAGAAAAACGGTTGGAACATTTATAAATGTAGAAATATACAAGGACTGGCTTTCCTCTATCCAAATCATTTGAAAGTATATTTTTTTTTAAATTAGAAAAAATGAAATATAGAACAGTATTGTGGAAAGTACAGAAATTATTTTATTTTGAAATAGCAACTTAAATCGCTGCATTTTATCATTTCATTAAACTAGTTTACATTCTTAAAAAAAATTAATGTTGTGCATTGAATAAATTAAGAAAGACTAGAAAAATTAGTTGTATTATAGAAATAATGCAAATTTATTTTATGCAAAAGTTGTGATTATCTCATGATACTCTCCCTTCCTTGGTCTATACATAAAATCATAATTAGTATTAAAAAAGTAAATAGGTTGATAATTTTGTAAGATATATATATGTTCCTCCCCTCCCCCCCCCCATCCCAGTGGCCAAGATGCTCTGTTCTCAAAGTTGGCAGAGGAAAAGTGCCAGGTTTATTCACAGGTCGCGATCAGCTGCTTAGCTGTTATAATTATTTTATTTTGAAATAAATATAGTATAATTACTTTAGGAAATATAGGAAACAGTCAAGCTTATATTTACTAATTTTTTTTTACATTTTTAAAGCTATAAAGCATGTTTGTTTCTTCAGTTATAAATTAAAAATAAATAAAAAGGTAAAAATAGGGATTTAAAGCACTTAAAAATATCGATGGATGAAACTTGTGGACGTTGTAAATATTGCTATCAATTTTAAATTAATGATTGGGGGGGGGGTCTAGTGAGAAAGGTACATTTCACTCTAAAACTTTCTGGCATTACGTAATGCTAAATTGTTGTATGCAAAAATTTATACGTTTATATAGTCATTTAGTCAGTATATTTAGTCATTTGTACTGTCCACACGAAGACTTCATTTCTTTCATTTATTATTATTTTACGCATTAAGGTAAAGACACCAGTGCTCGTCACTCTTAAGGCCTTATTTTTAAAATGTTTGTTTTTTTCGCGTGGTATTCGTGTGGTATTCATGTATCAATATTATACTTTGGTTTATTCGATGCACTGAGTCTTCTAGTTGTTGTTAGACACTTTCAATTTTTCAATACATTACGCCAAATTTTTTTTAAAAATAAAAGTTGAACCTATAAAAATGCACCAGTGCTCGTCACTTAAAAATGAATTTCACCAGTAGTCGTCAGGTGTTTGCACCAGTGGTCGTCATGTAAACAAAGCAGAACAATTTGCTGAATAATTTGATTTTAATTGTGCTTTTACAAAATTTCATAAAACAAAACATCTTTGGCACATACTTAAAACCTAAACCCATTCTTATTTTTAAAACACAAAATATTAAATGGTAAAATTCAAACTATTGAGCAAGGTTTTGCGAAATTCATATATAAAATAATTTGAAAATTGTTTACTTTTAAAAAAAGTCCTAAAATTTTATTTGTTCTTTAAAATATCTTTACTTAATTTAAAGCAGAGGGTAAGTAGCAAGGAAGGGGCTAATAAACTTGTTTCCAAACGTGTGTGTGTAGTGTAGTGGTGGTAGTGATGTAACTTTGCTCCAAATTATCTCAGTAAAATTGTTTTTTTTTTTTTTTTTTTTTTTTTAACGTATGGGTAAGTTATGCGCACCGAACATACGTTATAAAGGGATTTTGCGAAACCTTTCGCTTCTCCTCCTCCATCGAGTGTCGGGTGAATTCAAAAACATGTTTTCAAGAGTAATTCTGCTCCAGATTACGTCAAGAAAGCAACTTTCTGGTGCGTCGATTAGTAACGTGTACCTAACACACACTATAAAGGGATTTTACGCAATTCTATCCTACCACATCTTGGGGGAGGGGAGCAAAAACATATTTTCTTGCATGACTTCGCTCTAAATTATCTTACAAAGATGATTTTTGATCTGTGAGTTGATCATATGTATGTAACACCTAGTTTTGCGAAAATCTCTCGTCTTCCACCCCATTTTTATGTGTGGGGGCAAAAAAATACGTTTTCAAGCTTAACGCTGATAAAATTTATTTCAGGAAGGGGATTTTTTTATGTTTCGGTGGGTTATGGGTGCTCAAAACGTATTATAAGGCGATTTTGCAATATTACCTCCCCTTTCCACAGGCAGGCTGACCAAAAACACGTTTTCAACCTTAGCTCTGCTCCAAATTACCTCAGAAAGGCGATTTTTGATGTGTGTGTTGGTTAAGTGTAAGCAATATGCCCTTTGATAGAATTTTGCGAAACTTTTAAATTCACTCTTGGGGAAGGGGGAGAAAAAGCGGTTAAGACGATGCAAAAGGCAGGTGAAGCCAATCATCATATTGTGGGCCGGAAAGCTATTACAGAAGGCAGTGGGAACTTTAACTGTGTAAAATACTTTCATAATTACTGACATAAAATGAAAACATTTTGACTTAATTATAACTTAATCTTATAATTTAACTTAATCTTAACTTATAACTTAATCTTATCTTGAATTTCTGAAGAACAATCCACTGCTACTGAATATATCAGCTATTTTACCCCTCCCCCTCCACACACACACAAAAAAAAAGGCACTACATACTTAAAGTTTTTTTAATTAAAATAATCATTTTTGTGTTTCGTGTGTTTACCTTACAAAGTAATATAATATGTAAATAGAAAGCTTACTTACTTAAGAAATGTTTTTATGTTTAATATTTTCTACATAAATTCTTAGTCACCTATATATAACATGACAAAAATCCTTAATAAAATTTTGTAAAACATCACTTAAATACATCTTCACAAAAGCATGACATTTAAAAAATTTAAAATACATTAAACAAATGTATAGAGTAATCATTTCTGTTTTTCTTATATATATATTTATATATATAGCAGAAAGCTAGAAAAGGATCTTTATAACTAAATATGTTTAAGTAGCATTTATTTAATTTTTCCAGCAAAATACAATGGGAAATTATATGTGGTTTAAATTTAGTCTTCGTGAATAAAAGTTACCAGGATTGACTTTATTTAAACAAGCTAGACAAAAGTTACAAATGCAATACAGGTCACGTTCATGGGGTCAAAATACGTTTGTTTACATTTACAAATACCCCTGACGACTACTGGTGCTAGTAGTCAAATTAAAGTAAAAACTATACCATCATAATTCTAAGCGAAAATATAGTATTTTTAGTAAAAAACATTACCCAATTATTAAAAATGTTAAAACACCAGTGCTCGTCAGGGGTGACGAGCACCGGTGAAACGTGCAAAATCTGCACCAGTAGGCGTCATACCTTAAAAACCTTTATATTATGTTAAATTTTAAAAAGTCGCACATAAATCGTATTCTGCATATCATAAACTTTATATACAATGCTTTATGAGCAATGTCAAATACAACAAATAACAAAATATACCAAGAAATGCATACTTCATTCCTTAATCATTTGCTTTACGAAGACTCAATTAACGCATACTTCACTTATTTTGCTTTCCCCCACTTTTCCTCAACACTTGAAATCGAACTGTTTGTGTGATAAGAAGCAGAAGGCTTTGGAGAATCTAGTGCTGGTGCATTAAAACTCATACATGTTAATTAACGCTTATTTTAACACTTCGTTTAAGAGGGTGACGACTACTGGTGCAGATTTCAGGGGTGAGGAGCACTGGTGTCTTTACCTTAAATATAATTATAATGAAAAAAAAAGATATATAAATATTTTGATGATTTTGGAAGTAAATATTTTTCTTCATTCCATTGTGAGTTTCATTAGTGGCTGGGAATGAAAAAAAAGATATATAAATATTTTGATGATTTTGGAAGTAAATATTTTTCTTCATTCCATTGTGAGTTTCATTAGTGGCTGGGAAATTCTGCTCTAAATATTGGCAGTTAAGAAGTGCTTGGTTCAGTTCCCAGCCGCGCTCATCTGCTTTGCAGTTTAGAGTTTTCCTTAGTTTTCTTTGAAACTCACTTAAATGTGGGCTAGGAACTCGTGTAAAAAAAAAAAAAAAAAAAAAAATGTTGTTGGCTTACCTGTTAGGAGTTTAACATGGTTTTATCGAAAACTTGCGTAAATACCAGCTAGTATACATCCTCCCACAGAAAGAGTATTCCATCAATTACCAGAATACTTGTGTAGTCGGTTGATCTAAATATCTACACCATCACACAATACCACCAATTTCTCAAAGTTCTTATATTGTAAGAGATTTATTTATTTATTTTAAAGGATGGAATTATTTATTAATATTGTATAAGAAATGGTTTAAATTTATGCGGATCTTCTAAAATGATATTAAAAAAAAAAAAAAATAATAATAATAATAATAATAATTTAGGAAAAGAAAGAAACAAAATAGAATATAACTATTTTGGAAAGTATAAAAATTATTTTAAACTTTTATTTACTGAAGGACATTTTAATATCTATGAATTTTTTTACTTTTGATTAACGAAAAATAAATAAATAAAACAGTGATAAAAATCTCTGCAGTGTTATAAGTTTTGAATTAAAGTTTGAAAGACTATAGAAATATTTGTTTTTGCATGAAAAAAATGAATTTTGCATGAAATTTTGAAGTCATTTGTACTTTATATGCAAAGCTTTCACTTTATAATTTACTCCCTGCCTTATACATAAAAATAATTAGTATAAAATAAATTTTTCCATAATTTTGTTAAAAAAAAAAAAAAATCGTCCAATTAGCAGAAAGGTTCTGCTAGAAGCGCCTGGTTTAATCCCAAGCTACCCTCGTTTGCTTAGTTGCCCGGAGTTATCCGTAGTTTTCTCCGAAACTTGCGTAAATACATGCTAGGATACCCAAGGAGGGCACTCCACATAGGACCTTCGTGTCTTAACAGGTTTAATACAGTTGAACCTCGAAAACCTGGAATCGGCGGGACCACGGCGATTCCGGATTTTCAAATTTTCCTGATTTTAGAGATTTATTAAAATCTAATTTTTTATTATATCATAATAGTATAAAAAATGCAATTTTTATGCTAGTGAAAATAAACGAAGATCAAATTTGCGAAATAAATTATAAATATAAAAACATTTTGAATTGAAATAAAAATACATTAAACACACATATGTTATTGGCAACTGATAATTCCTACTAAATAACTGCTGCACTGAACTATTCATTCATTAAGAAATACTAAAATAAAACTATACTAACGAAGAAATTTTTATGTTGATTTTTTAAAAACATTTCAGTAATTTAAAGATATTTTATTCTAGTGGGATTTTATTTTATTTTTTAATTCCGTTTTTTAACTTACCGTAAACCGGGGTTACTTAGACCGGCGGGGTATCAAAAGCCATTTTAATAGGTAAATTTTGAATGCTGGTTTGGCAGCACTTGTAGATGTCTTGAAGTTTGTTTTGATGCTACTGTTTAAGCACGGAGTGTTTAAGTTATTTAACAGAGTTTTCACTAGTCTACAAATAGTTATTTAAGTTTTTAATGGTAAGTTTACATAAATGTTTTTGTGTTGATGTTAATTTTAGTAAAATCTTATAACCTACATAACTTCACTGATCCCAATACTATTTTTAATAGAATTTTATAACAAATGTTGTTCAATCTAACCTCAAACAATACTTTTTCCTCTTTGCCATTTCACAGGATGCATTTCCATTTAGTTTTATATATTATATATAAAAAAACTAAAGCTGTTACACAAACGGGGTAACAAAAGCCAGAGGCTTTTGTTACTCCATACTACATTATACCATATAAAATGAAAAAAAAAAAAAAAAAAAAAAAAAAACAAGTACTGGTTATTAACAAATTACAGTAATTATTAAATAAATGATTTTTATGCTTACCCTTGTTTCAGCACACAATATGCCTCGAAAGTATCAAAGGCCTGTTGGTGGCGGAAAATAGATAGATTAGTTAGTACTAAGGCTCCTATATATAAGAGCTGGCGCATCAGTCATTTTGTTGCCTTAGGGTTGCCACATGTACCCAACGCGTTTCTCTGATAAACATAGTTTTTCTATCGTCTTACGTTACTTTAGAGTAACTTGTTTTATTATATTTCATAATTTTAGCTAAGTAAACTAGGATATGGAAGTTTGTTTAGCGATAGACTGCTATAATCATTCAAGAAGTGAATATAAAGTGTTCACAGACCTTCTGTTACTATGTATTTGAGTTTTGGCGACATTTTATAGAAGAAACAGAAACCGCCCTAACAACACATCTTACCCCAGTACATCCATAGGATATCCTCAGAATAAAATGACGTCTTTAGAATGTACTGTGAAAAAAATGTGTTTTTAAGAATATTATTGTTGCTTATTGCTTTTATCTTGACCGGATTAGCTTCAGATCGAGATTTCTTAAAATCATTATGAAAGCGATAAGGACGCCAAACGGGAATGCTGGCCTCTACGGAGGCAAAAAAATGGCGGTGATGCGCCGGCCTATTATTTTATTTAGGGGCTCTAGTTAGTACAAATACAGGATCTTACACCAAATGTATAAATTATTGTAGAACTTATATTTAATGAAAATACAAAAAAAAAAAAGAAGAGAAAAAACAATTTTATGCTATTGTTCAAGAAACTAAACCCGAGGAAGAAACAACAAAGTTAAAATTTTTTAGGAAAAGCTCCAAATCACTGGGAAATGATTATGTGTTTCCAAATGTTGATGATGAGATGGACATTAAGATCACAGACATTATCACAATTGTTAAGCCTGTTAAAGTTAATAAAGGACGTCATACTTTCCCTTTTGCACTTAATAATTATATGTTAGATTAAGTTAATATTAGTGCCATTATTGTACAATTTTTTAGTAGTACATCAAATGTAAAATATTATAAATAAATATATGTTGGCATTTATGTGGATTTTGTTACCCCTTAGTGAATAATTGAAGTTAAACATTGACTTACAACCACTGGTTTTTGTTACCCCATATCACGGGGTAACTAAAACCACCAAGTTTTTATTTTCTTATAATTAACATGCATGTTTCAAAAAATTTTCTTATATGTAATAATAAAGTACAGCAATAGACCCAAGTTTTCCACAAATTAGTTAATCTCTAACATAAATTGCTTTTGAGTGATAAGTGTTTGAAGTTGAAATGTGGTTTAAGTAACCCCGGTTTACGGTACCTGTTAAAAATAAATAAGTAGATAAAATAAATAATAATGTATATGTATAAAATCTTTAATAACAATTAAAGAATATAAAAATACGTAAGATTATGATTATATTATGTATTCAGTATTCAATTAAAAGGATCTTAAACTACATTCCATGTGGAAATAAAGTACAGCAAAATCTTATTTAAAAAAAAATAAAACCCGAAAAAATGTCTAGATTTTAAAGATTTCCGAATTTTCGAGGTTCAACTGTATCAATTTTCCCAGGTTTTTATGGATTTAAAATTCTTGGATTATATATATATATATATAAGGAGAAAAATGTGTAATAGTAAATTACATATTTTAATGGTATTTATAATAGTAAAAATATGTAAGAAATGGCTGACATCTATGCAAATAATTTAAAACTAAATTTTTAAACAATAAAAATTAGAAATAGAAAGGAACAAAATACAGTATAAGTATTTTGAAAAGTATAATTTTTTTAAAACTTTTATTGATTATTTTACAATTATTTATTTATTTATTTAAAAAATAAAAAAATCTTTAAAGCTAAAAAAAAAAAATGCGGTTCTTAATTAGTGAATTAAAAATAAATCTATTTAAATAGTGACTTAAATGGCTTTTATATTGTATATATACATATTATTATTATTATTTAATTCAATTCAATGACATTCTTAAAAATTAGCATTTAAACTTTTGAAATAAAGTTGGAAAGATTACAAAAATTAACTTTAGCATAGAAATATAATACTTTTTTTTTTTTTTTTACGTAATTTTCCTTTATATATAAAAATATCCCTATAATCAGTGTGGCCGATAGGTATGCCTGTAAACGGGAAGTGCTGGGTTTAAATCCATGTTACATTCGTTACACGAGCCGTTAGGATTTTTCCTTGGTTTTCTCGAAATTTGCTCAAGAACAGACAAAGACCCTCTTAGAAAAAATCCCCTCCGGTGACCCAGTTCAGGCCTAGCGCCCTCCAGAGTTAATTGACCTTAAACCTTACGCAACACAACCTATTTATTATTTTTAAAAGTTTGTTCAAATAAAACATAATTAGCATGAAAAAAAAATTTATATTCATCTATATCCTAAATGTTGTGATTATTTTTAAAATATTTTTTTCTTTATCCCATTTTCTTTATCCCATGAATGCGAGGATGACTTTTTAAACTACTCATTTGAGGAAATAAATTTGAACATACTTCATACAGAAAGAGTTTTTCTCCGGTACGAATGCGAAGACGATTTTTAGATGGCTTAGTTTAGAAAATTCTTTCTACACTATGGCTTTTCTGTTGTGTGAACGTGAAGATGTTGTCTTAGTCTGCTACTGTCAGAAAATTCTTTAGAACATTCTTCACACACATATGGTTTTTCCCCTGTGTGAATTCGAAGATGTGTCATAAGACTGTTGTTTGCAGAAAATTCTTTAGAACATTCTTCACATACGTATGGTTTTACTCCTGTATGAACGCGAAAATGCGTCGTTAAATTGCTCTTACGAGAAAATCCTTTAAAACATTCTTCACACACATATGGTTTTTCCCCTGTGTGAATTTGAAGATGCCTCTTTAGATCACCTAGCCTTAAAAATCCTCTAAAACATTCTTCACACACGTATGGTTTTTCTCCTGTATGAACGCGAAAATGTGTCGCTAAACTGCTCTTACTAGAAAATCCTTTAGAACATTCTTCACACACATACGGATTTTCACCTGTCTGAACGTGAATATGACGCTTTAGATCACTTATTCGACAAAATCCTTTAGAACATTCTTCACACACGTATGGTTTTTCTCCTGTATGAGCACGAAAATGTGTCGTTAAACTGCTCTTACGAGAAAATCCTTTAAAACATTCTTCACACACATAAGGTTTTTCCCCTGCGTGAGTTTGAAGATGCCTCTTTAGATCACCTAGCCTTAAAAATCCTTTAAAACATTCTTCACACACATACGGTTTTTCTCCTGTGTGAATTCGAAGATGTGTCATAAGACTGCTCCTTGCAGAAAATTCTTTAGAACATTCTTTACAGACATATGGTTTTTTACTTGTATGAACGTGAAGATGTGCCAGTAAATTGCTCTTACGAGAAAATCTTTTAGAGCATTCTTCACACACAAATGGTTTCTTTTCTGTATGAACGCAAAGATGAGCCATTTAATAGCAGTTATCAGAAAATCCCTTAGAATGTTCTTTACACATATGGTTTTTCTAATGAATGAATGTGCAGATGTCTCATGAGATTATCTTTATTAGAAATATTTTTAGAGCATTTTATACACACATACAACTTTTCTTACGAATTTATGGGTAGAAAGATACTGTATATTCATATTTTCAACAATTAAATTAATTTTGAAATTTGTCACAAATATTTTGTGTTTCCTCTATGTGAATATTTGGTTAAGTATCTAAAGTCCGCAGTGTCTACGCTGCCGGCTGGCAGCCGTAAACCTTGTCTTCCAGTCTAACTTACCGGGTGGTTTGTTTATGTTTTGTACGTCCGTCTTGTTGGCGAATGCTGGCGATGTTGGCTTGGCGTAAATTCTGCCCTCCTTTTTTGCTTTCCCCCCTTTTCCATTTCCGGCGCTCTTGCCATTTGTCTAGCGTCGGGTCAGGTAAGTGATGTGATTGAATTTATACAAGCAATTATTTATTATAATTAATAATATATATGATTTTTTTTTCTGTCATGTACAAAATCGGTTTATTTTGAATGTACTTATTTTGTTCAATTTTGCTTGCATTTCGTTTTGAAAATAAATTTTAATACATATATATATATTTATATATATTTTTTTTAACCTGCATGCCCTATTGATTTTTGAATTTGTCTGAGCATTTTAGTTAGATTTTTTTCTTGTATTTTACTTACCATAGTTTTTTATTATTATGTAACTTATATATATTTTATAATGTAATTATCATTATTATTTACAAATAGAGTTTTAAGCAAATCGGGTCTCTGTCTTGTCTTATTTTTAATAGTTTCAAAAATTAAAAAATGTAATATATTACTTTTATTTATGATTTTAATTAAGATTCTTGTTTCACAAACACAAATTAGCTAATTAGTTAGATATGTCAAATAATTTAATAGTTACTTGCGCAGTTTGAAATAGCCGGCTGACTATAGTATTTTTTCGTCTAATAGTTTATAGTTAAAAAAGATTTTTTTTTTTTTATTTCACTCATGATAATTAGATATGATTTTTATATCTTATTTAGATTAGTAATATATGCTACTTAATTTAATTGTTGAATCCAGCCTGTCGGTCGCATAAAAGCATAAGCATGAAATTTTTATTTTCATTATGTTCTGATAAAATTCTTGTAATGTGACATAAGTTATTAATTTTTGCATAATATATACTTAGATAAATGTTTGATTATTGAATTGTTGCAACCAGGGATTGAAATAATTTCGCCGGCCGACTGTTTTCTGGTTTGCATTTAAATAAATCTATAATATTTAATAATAATGTGCTATTTTTCTTAGTAAATAATTATTTGTATCTTCCATAATTTGTACATGCTAGCTTTAAAATAAACTAGCTTCTTATTTCTGATTTGCATTCAGGAATTTTTATTATTATTTTGATCATTTCACCGAAAATGTGTTGATTTATTTTATTTTAATTTTTTTTCCTTGCTTCTTCATGTATTATATTATTTGAATTCTTTGTAGAATTTTATTTAAATTTGTTCTTGTTTATTAGCAAATTCTTATTTGCTAACACAATAAATATCTGATAAATTTTATATGCAAACATCCCTAAAGCAAAAAAAGTTTCATTTCTTCTTTTTTCTTTAAAAAAAAAATAATAATAATACCCTGTCAGAAGCCAAAAAATTATTATTATTATTATTATTATTATTTTTTTTTTACGTACTAAATAGAAATGTGAATGCTACATGTAATGTTTCTTTGTTGTTATTTTATATTCATAATGTATAAAAAAAAAAAAAAAAGTGCATGTGTTCACTTTGAGATTTTATATATTCAGAAAAATGCAAAATATTCTGTAGACAAAGCTTATGAATTTATATGATTTAAATTATTTCACATTAAAAATTTGAACTCTAAAATATAATATATTTTTATCTTTCTAGTTTAAACTTGGTGATTATGAAATTTTCATGAAAATCCCTGAATATGAGAATTTTATTTCATGCCAGTTGGAGGCATAAGGTCTTCAGGCATAAAATTTATTGTCTGTCTGTTGATGTAATCTTACTAGCAAATCAACTATATTACATGATGAGCTGGATTGGGTGATGGCTTGGCATTTGGTACTCAGAAAGACAATCTGCTTAAATAAAAATATGGGCAGACACTGTAAGAAGTCGGAGACAATAGATGAAGTACAAGTATTTTGTATATATCCTGTAAATCAAGAGATGACCTTAAGTAGTAAGTTGCAAATTGAGAAAAGTAACATTCTTTAATTTTAAAAAAGCTCAATGAAAATTTATTCATTTTATCTCTCTCTATATATAGAGAGAGAGAGTAGAGCTGTACCGAGTACTCGATGTATACTCCGTACTCGGCCAAATTTGGACTAAGTATTCGGCAAATACCAAGTAGTTGTAAGAATTTCATTATTTTTATGTATTGTTGAAAGAAATGTATTCATAAGAGTTGTTTGTCAATAACAAAATTACAAAAATGTAAATCTAGAGTCATTAAACTTTTACTGCAAACAGCTTTCTGCAGTTAAAACGAGCGAGTAGATTGCCACTCTACTCGGTATAGAGACAATTCATGATATGAATCAATTTTAGTTACAGGAATTTAATTATAACCATCTTGTATGTGTGTAGTAATATGCATTTTTTTTTTTTTTTTTTATAAAAATTTACTATCTACATAAAATTGTATCTATAAAACGGAAAAAAAATGTACCCTTATATGATATTAATATAGTAGATGAAACTTTAGTTATATATTTGTGCAAATGAAAGTAAGACACTTTTTAAACTGTAAGAAAAGATTGATTTTTAATTTTAAAAATAAAATATTTATGAAAAAGTTAAATACACTAAAATGTTACTAAAAATATATTTTAATAATCTAATTTGTTGTTTTGCAAACTACGGTCCAAAACTACTTATCTTTCTTATTCTTCTAGAATTTGAAGATTAATGAAGTCTAACATGTTTGAAATGATAAAATATTTATTTTAATGTTCTCATTTCATATGTAAATTTCATGCATCTTAAATTAAGCCTGAGTGTATAGGAACTTTTATATTCTCTAAGAATTATCTGAGAATGATTCACATCTGAGAAAGACTATATAATAACGAATGAAGTTATCAGTTATTATGGTTTTAATAATCCACTGAGCTGGACGTATCAAATGTAACAATGAACCTAATTGTGTATATACACTACAAAAGTTCTGAAACATTTCATGAAAACATGCTGTTTGCCATTTAACATAATTTTGTGTTCAAACGGCCTTTTTTTTATTTCAAGATGTGCAAAATTCTCCATATGTACATCAGATAAATTATTCTTTCTTACAACTACTAGTTATTCGGTACTTGGCTACTCGGTTACTCAGCCAAAGTGCTTCTTAGGGACAGGCGATTAAACTTAGAACAGTAACAGGGGCACCTTTTACCTCTGATTGGTTCTTTAGATAAGCTGGTAGTACGTCACTTTACGCATGCGCCTAAACACTTTAAGCAAGTTGCACAAGCGTCTTCCGCATCGACTCCGAAAACAGATTTGTGTGACTTTTCGCGCACATACGTCGCGCCCTTCTTTCAGCCAATCAGCATTCTTCATAAAAAGGACGCTGATATGAAAATAACAACAAACCTCCGTCCTACAAACAATAACAAATGGAAATTGAATGTTGCAAGTGAGGATAGAAAGAAACGGAGATGTGTCATTATGATAAAAATATGTTCATTACCTAGTTCTGAAAAAATTTTCATTTTTCCTATGAACTCTTAAAACGCATATTATGAAAAGGTGCCATGAATTTAGTATGTGAAAAGCGATTTTCAGGATTAAGAGATTCTTGGAGATGGGGAATTAAAGAGGAATTAAGAGAGAAAGGAATTAAATGATTTAAAATATATATACTTAAATAACCTTTTCTTTTGACAGTGTGTATTCCGTACATAGTACATATTATTGGCGTTTTGGTTTCTGTTAAGAGATAAAAATTAAGTTTTAGACTCTCTTTATTTAACACATTTTCAAAAATTCTAATGGATTATATTTATTAAAATATCTTTTATTGAGATTTCACCGTTTCTGGTTATGAGTTTTTCATTAAACATAAAATGCAATTCTGGCAGTTATTACTACATATTATTATTGTATCAAATCAATTGTTTTATATTTAAATTTTTTTATGAGCACATTTACCACAGCAAGGTTAATTGATAGCTTTAAATAGGCCTATAGAGTCATGCATGTTATATATTTAAAAAATTTATTCATTAAATAAAGAAGTTTTTATTTATTTTTTTTTCTCTTAGATAAATACAAATATTTTTAACAGGATTCGTACATCATCAGGAAAAACCTGAAATACTCAGAAAATTTGGATTTTGTTTTTAAAAAAATCAGGGAAAATTGATTATAAAACCTGGAAAAACGACAATTTCCTTCCTCTCATAATATAATTTCTTTCTTTAGCCTTCATATTGAATCAAATGATTAAATATTGTGAAAATATGCATGTGAGCAATGATTTCTATCATGATCGGCAGTAATATGACATCATACAATGGAATTAGAAGTATTTTCGCCTCTCTAGAGGAGTGTTTCTTGTAATATACTGCTAATATTCTCTTTAAAATTGTCTGGAAAACTCAGGGAATTTTTTTCTCATATTTAATTATGAACCCTGTATAATCAAATTTAACAACAAGATGTCTTTATATAATAATAGAATCTGTATGTTATATACTTACAGGTACATCATTTTTTAAATAGGTATGGATCAGTTTTATGCATGTACACAAGACAATGGCTAAATACTTTCGTTACATTTTCACAATATTTATTTTAACATGCATTGACACTGAAGCATGCACCACCACTGAAAATTTTCAGGGGGTGTGTCGCCCCCACCAAAAATTTCTCATTTTTCCCTTATACAAATAAAACTTAACACAAATTTTTTTATGTTTATATACTTTTATAGTGTATTGAGTGAAAGTTTATTTTTAAGCTATTGTATAGCTTTTATCGCGGGCTTTGAGCGCGGTGACCGAATCAAAAAATTCCGTAACGAAAAAAAACCCTAACACAGTTCGGCAGACTTCGGTAGACTTCGGCTGTACGAAGCTCGCACGAATCGGGACAAGCTGCTCCGAAATCGGACGAATACGTAAGCAGCTGTTTGTGAGAAAGTATATAGGTGTATAGGTATCTATCATCTATGTTACAACAGTGAATAGCTGTACGCGTACAATTTGTGTATAAAGTGTCTTAAATATGAATAAACAAAGTGCATTTATTTGTGTATAAAGTGTTTTAAATATGAATAAACAAAGTGCATTTATTAATGAAGAAAGTGATGAAAAAATATTGAAAGAAAGTGAGTGAGTACTCTATATACATACATTTTATTATTATCACAAATGCAGTATTTTTTAACACGCTTTTATTAGCTTCACCTGTATGTATGTATGTATGTATATATGTATGTTTGTTTGTAACTTCTCTGGGAGCAAACAAAAAATTTATATTGTAAAAAAAATACTTCCTCTATGTAAACGATATGACGTAGAGGTAAGGCGACGCGCTACGAACCTAAAGGTCCAGCGTTCGATCCCCGTCAGAGGAAATTTTTAAAAAATGGTTTTTGTTAATTCTAAGTTATTTTAATTAAAGATTTAAATGTATGTAAATATTACGGTGTGTCACTCACACGATTTTCTCTTACCCTGAATTTTAATACTAAGATAGATATTTTGTGCTTTTTAGTTCATATTTCTATAAAAGCGTGTTCTTTAATTTTTTAAAACTATAATATATTTTTCTCTATTAAAATTTGTTTTTTATCGGTCACCACGCTCAAAAAGTGTAACTTGAATTAATATCAAAGAAAAAACTTGAATATCCCCATTCGACTTGCAAGCCTTTAAAACCTATTAAATACCTTTTCTCTATTAAAATTTGTTTTCTTATCGGTCACCACGCTCAAAAAGTGTAACTTGAACTAATATTAAAGAAAAAACTTGAATATCCCCATTCGACTTACAGGCCTTTAAAACCTATTAAAATACCTTTTCTCTATTAAAATTTGTTTTCTTATCGGTCACCACCCTCAAAAAGTGTAACTTGAATTAATATCAAAGAAAAAACTTGAATATCCCCATTCGACTTGCAAGCCTTTAAAACCTATTAAATAAATTTCTCTATTAAAATTTGTTTTCTTATCGGTCACCACGCTCAAAAAGTGTAACTTGAATTAATATCAAAGAAAAAACTTGAATATCCCCATTCCACTTGCAAGCCTTTAAAACCTATTAAATACCTTTTCTCTATTAAAATTTGTTTTCTTATCGGCCACCACGCTCAAAAAGTGTAACTTGAATTAATATCAAAGAAAAAACTTGAATATCCCCATTCGACTTACAGGCCTTTAAAACCTATTAAAATACCTTTTCTCTATTCAAATTTGTTTTCTTATCATTATTGTTATCTTATCATTATTGTTACCTCATTCATTAATATCAAAGAAAAAACTTGAATATCCCCATTCGACTTGCAGGCCTTTAAAACCTATTAAATACCTTTTCTCTATTAAAATTTGTTTTCTTATCGGTCACCACGCTCAAAAAGTGTAACTTGAATTAATATCAAAGAAAAAACTTGAATATCCCCATTCGACTTGCAAGCCTTTAAAACCTATTAAATACCTTTTCTCTATTAAAATTTGTTTTCTTATCGGTCACCACGCTCAAAAACTGTAACTTAAAATTATATCAAAGAAAAAACTTGAATACCCCCATTCGACTTGCAGGCCTTTTAAAACCTATTAAAATACCTTTTCTCAAAAAATAGAGTTAGATCATTCAAATTTGGTACATCGAGGTTTTCGATACCTATAAATCGATTGCGGATATTTTTGATATATTCTCATTGCGGATATATTCTCATTTATTCAATAAAAGAAAAAAAAAAAATTTATCGGTCACCACGCTCAAAAAGTGTAACTTGAATTAATATCAAAGAAAAAACTTGAATTAATATCAAAGAAAAAAAAATACTGCATAAATAAAATAAATAATTAATTATAATTCCATAAGTTGATAAAAAATGCTATGCAATAGCTTTACCGCGGCAGTCCCCGAGTGCCACACGTATTTTTTTTAATTTCCCAATGCAGTTGAAATATGTTCAGCAGTTTAATTTGTTTGTCATTGCTCATGCTTTTATTTCCAAATATGCAGGGTTGCCACCACCTGTATTTTTTCCACCACTATTTTTGTGTAGAAAGATATGCTTTTTTTTTTAATTGCTTAAACATATTGCAAAAAATGCTGCTTATGAATAATAGCCAAAAAAAAAAGTATGGTCTTCAACAATTCTGAATTGTCACGAATTTTTAATAAAATATACGAAGAAGAATGGCTATAAAATGCTAGTAGTGAATTATCAGTAATGCAGCTTATAGTTAACTAAACCATATTAAATCAAATAAACAGTTCTCGCTGACTCTACCTAAATATGTGTTTGTTTGTTTCACAATTTATAAATATTTAAATACAAAGTTCAAGTACAATTTCGAATTGATATCTTTTTTTCGTATTCGCTGAAGTTCATGCACAGAAAGAATGTGTTCTCAATTTAAAAATCTTATGATGAAATATTATAAAATTTGACATAATGTGAAGTCAAAACCAAAGATGAGGGGTTTTGATAAGTAAGAAATCAAACTGGCAAATTTTTATTTTGGGCAAAATTAATTTTCGTTGATAGCCTACTTTTTTTTAACCGGTAAAACATATCAGTGAAAACAAATAGCTTTTATCATTTCAATGAAATACATGTACAGTCGGTAACAAAAGTGTCCGAACACTAGCAAAAATTCCTATATAAAACTAGCATGTAGTGGCCACCACATGACTTTCTTCTAAATTTTCCTATACAAATTCACTCACAAGGAAACATTCAAAAGGTGTCATCTTCAAAAAGTATTGAAAAAAATATATTTGATTCTACTTTTCATAAAACACCAGAAAATGAAAAAAATATCAGCTGAAATTAATTACAGCGACCACAAAAAAATATCAAAAGTAAGCATATTTGGCGATTGCACACTGCTAGGCGATTGATTTTGAGTACTTGGCAGAAAAGCAAAACACGGTGCTGTTCGTACACGGCAATCTCGGTGCTAGCAAACGTATCGCCTAACAGCGCTAAATCGCCAAATATGCTTAATTTTGATAATTTTTTGTGGTCGCTGTAATTAATTTCAGCCGATATTTTTTTCATTTTCTATTGTTTTATGAAAAGTAGAATCACATATATTTTTTGAGGATGACACCTTTTAAATGTTTCCTTGTCAGTAAAAATAACTTATTAAAATTATTATTTAAAAAAATTATCTTCCATGATAATGCAGACGATTTCAATATTAGAGAAGTAGTATAACACTAAATATAAAATAAAGTCAATTTAAAAGTCCTCAATATTTAAAAAAAAAAAAAAAAAAATTACAAATTTTTTTTCTAAGGTTTTTTTTTTTTTTTTTTTTTTTTTGTTAAAAGTAAGAAAAAATCGATAACTTTGTTTTAAATTATCACAGATTTATAGTTCAACCATTCGTTTTAAAGGTATTGACGGGACCTTTCGAGGCGAGGCTCCTACACATAAAAAAAAAATTCCCAGTTGACTATCTCTATTATAAATAATTCTTGTAAATTTCATAATGATTACTAAAAAATAATTCTCTTTATGTACATTTATACAACATTTTGTCCTACATCACCATGTTAAAAATTTAGAAAAAGCAGGATGGCAACACAACCTGTAAGATAATTTTTCACCAAAAGTTGATAGGCACTAATTTATGTCAAGGTGCATTTACATACCAATTTGTATGAAATTCTGTGCAGTAGTTCCTGATATACAGTTCCCACAAAATTTTGTCACACACACAGACAGACAAACATTTTCTAAAAATGGTCAAATTGTGTTCAATTGCAAATCATATATCCCTGCTACCCAAATTATAATAAACATTCACGTCGAACAAAAGCAAAAAATAAAGATATATATATAATTTTTTTTTTTTTTTTCAGAATATAAGCATTAAACAATGAACTACTAACACTGAAAATGAAGCATATTTTTGCAATCTTGAACTTCACAACTCACATAAATGTTCAAACATTATTATTAAACATTTTTTTTTTTTTAACTGAATACAATCAGTAATTACATTTTATTTATTTTTTTTTCTATATTTAATCGAAGGAAGTAATGGATTAGTAAAATTTTCGACAGTTTTACAAGTTTTGAGAGGTCTAGACTACATGTCAGGTTTCATTCCGTATAATCCAACAAAGCCTGATTTGTAGGAAGACCAATATGAGATATTATGCTGATTGAAATTGAATGCCTATCAACCAACAGGTGGCACTGCTACACAGCGATTTCCGCAATTTGAGGAAAGTCTATATCTCAAGAACTACTGCACAGAATTGCATATAAATTTGTATGTAGGTGCCCTTTAATATATATTAGTGCCTGTCAACTTTTGGTGTAAACTGTTCAACAGGTGGCGCTGCTACACATTGTTTAAGAAGTTATTTACAGACGATAATACTGTCTCTTTTTGGATATTTAGTGTTAGATTTCCCTAAGATGAAAATTATTTGCAAATGCATTCATCACGTTAAACTTTTTAATAATAGTTTTAAGAAATTATTCGCACTTAGTGAATTTGACAGAAAAATATAGAAGAATGTCTTGTGGTGGCCACAACATACTAGTTTTTTTTTTTTTTTTTTTTTTTATTTACCAACTGTGCGACAATGAAAATTTACTTTATTTTATATCATGTTATATCATTTTACCTTGTTTTGCATGACTTTTAGATGAATAAGTAATGTTGATTTATTTTTCGGGTTTCGGGTCGCAAAAAATTCTGTGTTGCGGGTTAGGGTCGGTTTTCAGGTTGATGAAATTTTTTTTTTCACCCGACCCATGCAGGACTCTAGCGCCAACTAAACTGATCTAATATTATACTAAACTGATTATATATTCTATTTAGATTCAATCTAAAATAACTTCAGCATTGCTTCATACTATGTCTTATAATACAACTTGCACAATTTATTTTTTTATCTTGTTTCTAACAACCACATGACTTCCATCCAGTATCGACTATTATCAGAGGCGGACCAAAGGGTGTGCGGTCGCACGGGGCTCTTGCTCGATGCACAAATGAAAGGGTGCTAAAAGGACGAAAATTTTCTCGGGACTTTTTTATTTACAATTTTGAGAATCTTTTTTTTTTTTTTTTTTTTTTTAAAGAGCTATATCAAATGTTTGCCTACAAATCGTAATCACAGTATTCTCTCTTATTTCCACTGCAAAGAGAAGATGAAACCGAAACAACCACTATCCACCCCCATCCCCAATTTCTTATCTTCCTGTCTTCGAAACACTCATGGATTTTCTCTTTGACAGTTTTATGATTTCTTCTGATTATCTCACACTCATCCCGAGGTGACTATCATCAATTGCAGGGGGTGCAGACTAGGACTAGTGTAATTTTTCTGTGTCTTTCATTGTCGTGCTGAATCTTCATAGAAATGAGAGCATTTTCAAAGCGCTCCCCATCAATTACACGCCCCTGTTTTCGAGTTGGCATATATGGCTTGCCAGGATAATATGTAAGCAGCAAATTTGGAAATGGGTTCATTTGGAAATAATGACCCCTAAGTGGGGCGAAGGCTGTCTAATTTAATAGAAAATGTTGAAAATATCTGAATTTAGGATTGGAAATTTCATATCACCCTTTTTTTTAACAACTTTAGCCTTCTTATTTGTACACATAAGTTTTTGGTTGGTACGTTTACTCATAAAGAATAAACACTTTTTTCACTTTTCTATAAAGTCACAAGTACTATAAGAAAAAATATCTCAAGATGGCAGCTTTCAGCTGATTTAAGCTGTTTTTACAAATAAAACTCGAAACTTTAAAATGCATTTTTTAAATAATTTTACTAGGTAAACACTAGAGATTGAAAAGCTGTCTTATCATAAAATAAATATATATTTTTGAAGTGAAAATTTCTTTAGGTGCGTTGAGCACTTTTAGGTGAACAAAAATCATGAAACTCGCATCATTGTCAGCGAAGGCTTTCCATGAGAAGAAACATATTTTTTACCAATTTATATTATCGAAAGTGGAATTCGAGATTTCTGCGGATTTACACGTTTTGAGGTGTCCTGAATGGGTTTTCTTTTATATCTCAGCTACTAATTGAAATAATTTCATAAGTAATACATCATTAGAAAGCTTTGTTGATTTGGAATCGAACAGTAGCTTACAGAAATTTATACCAGCAGATGGCGCTGTAATATTTTAAAATTTCAATATTTCAAATTTTAATTATGATTAAATTATTTTTAATACATCCTTCGAAAGATATTTTAAAGTTCTTTTATATTATCGAAAGTGGAATTTGAGATTTCACCTGATTTGTACGTTTTGAGGTGTCCTGAATCGGTTTTCTTTTGTATCTCACCTACTAATTAAAATAATTTCATAAGTAATCAATATTTTTACCTAATATAAGACTTAGTTCATTTAATATAGGTGGCTACAAATATTGTGACGAATCATATAATACAGATCATAAACACTTCTTTACAAACCAAAAATAATTTGAAAATAATAATCTAATAGCTCGACAATACAATTCACAAGTTACTTAGTTTTCACTTCTATCGGCAGTCCCCAAAGACTGCTTTTAGTTTTTTTTTTTTTTTTTTTTTTTTTTCTATTAATACATGAGACTTTTGAGAAGAAAGTATATATATATATCTGCATAATTTATGACCACTAAATTGCAGTCACCTTTTTTCGAGATTGGGGGGGGGGGGATAGACAAAACAAGTAGTTGTTAGGGGGAGGGGTGGTGCTGATATGGATACTTGCACGGGTGTCAAAATTACGTCGGACCGCCCCTGACTATTATAAACTATTTTGGAAGTAATATGGTCAGAAGACATAAATGACACCACCAAGGCTATAAAATTAATGCAGAACTCATAGCAGTAATCATTTAAAATATTTCTCTACCTATTAAATAATCAGTTTAATAAGAAGAAATTTCTGTTTCATTTACTTGTGGTATGAATTCTGTACCAATTTTCCAGCCTTGTAATCAATCACTTGCCTAACAATTGTTCTGTGACAGAAAAATAATACATATGTCTTAAGGCATACAAAAGATAATTTATACAGGAAGTTTAAAGAAAATTAGACGAGCAAATTTTTTGGGAACAATAATTTCTGATACCTAAAACTGACCAATCTTATGCTACCTATAAATTTTTCTGTGGTAACCAAGTAATGCAGGCAAGGCTAAACAAGATTCACATTCGAGACTGGGATTGCAAGAATCCCATTTTATTAAAATAAAAAGGATTACACCAAAATTGAGTAAGTCTTTATCAAATTTTTCTTAACTCTAAATATTAAGAGAATATACAAAGAAGTGTGTTTTTTATTTAAAAACAGCTAAAAACTGTGGAAGCTAAATGCAATTATATATGAAATAATTTTGGCAAATTAAACAAACACTGTCAAAATGAAAAAATGTTCAAGATGACATAGACTTCATAAAATTAAAAAAAAATAAAAATTCAGGTATTGGGAGAAAAAAAAAAAATACTTTTCCATTTCACTCGTCAAAATGATACAACAGACACTTGTCTTTAAGCACCTAAGAAAGTAATTGTTTCAAAACACTTGGAGTAATAATAAGAAAATTAAGGAAACTATCATTTATTATGTTTTTTTTTTTTTAAATATTTTAAGAAGCAAAGTTTCTGAAATTTTGCTTAAAGCTAAATACAACATTTATTTTATCATATGCATAATTACGGATGTAAATTAACTTTAAATTAAAAAATAAATAAACCTAAGTTACAAATTAAATAATAATCCATTAATGCATCACTTTCGCCAATAAAGTTTTGCTTGGCAAGATTTACACCAGCAAAATGGAAAGCACACAAAAAAAAAAAAAAAAAAAAACTGAGTAGTAGATGTTTAATATATTAATTTAAACAAACTTTATGTTTTATCTTGCACTGCTTCCTTAAAAAAAAAAATAATAATAATAATAATAAAATAAATAAAAAGTTTCCGTTTCTGTACAAACTTGATATGAAAAACTAAGTAAGACATACTGCACTTAGTTTTACTTTAATAATGCATGCACTTGTTAGGGC
>CAWVNO010002102.1:0-39653 GCA_963930645.1 Salticus scenicus | reverse complement strand
GATGGGCATGTGAAACTGCGAAAAAAATTTTGAGAGCGCAGGACGGCTGCCGAAAGTCCGCGTAAAAACGCCCCCCGGGCCCAAAGTTTCACCGTGCAAAATTTCCGGTGCGGTTATTATGAAACTAGAATACATTTCGCAGATTCTGAAAGTTATTGCGATAGTTAGACTCTTTTAGTTGCTTGGGAATCGTCGTTTGAAGATGGGCATGTGAAACTGCGAGAAAAATTTTGAGAGCGCAGGACGGCTGCCGAAAGTCCGTGTAAAAACGCCCCCCGGGCCTAAAGTTTCACCGTGCAAAATTCCCGGTGATGTTATTATGAAACTAGAATACATTTCGCAGATTCTGAAACTTACTGCGATAGTTAGACTCTTTTAGTTGCTTGGGAATCGTCGTTTGAAGATGGGCATGTGAAACTGCGAGAAAAATTTTGAGAGCGCAGGACGGCTGCCGAAAGTCCGCGTAAAAACGCCCCCCGGGCCCAAAGTTTCACCGTGCAAAATTTCCGGTGCGGTTATTATGAAACTAGAATATATTCCGCAGATTCTGAAACTTACTGCGATAGTTAGACTCTTTTAGTTGCTTGGGAATCGTCGTTTGAAGATGGGCATGTGAAACTGCGAGAAAAATTTTGAGAGGGCAGGACGGCTGCCGAAAGTCCGCGTAAAAACGCCCCCCGGGCCCAAAGTTTCACCGTGCAAAATTTCCGGTGCGGTTATTATGAAACTAGAATACATTTCGCAGATTCTGAAAGTTATTGCGATAGTTAGACTCTTTTAGTTGCTTGGGAATCGTCGTTTGAAGATGGGCATGTGAAACTGCGAGAAAAATTTTGAGAGCGCAGGACGGCTGCCGAAAGTCCGCGTAAAAACGCCCCCCGGGCCTAAAGTTTCACCGTGCAAAATTCCCGGTGATGTTATTATGAAACTAGAATACATTTCGCAGATTCTGAAACTTACTGCGATAGTTAGACTCTTTTAGTTGCTTGGGAATCGTCGTTTGAAGATGGGCATGTGAAACTGCGAGAAAAATTTTGAGAGCGCAGGACGGCTGCCGAAAGTCCGCGTAAAAACGCCCCCCGGGCCCAAAGTTTCACCGTGCAAAATTTCCGGTGCGGTTATTATGAAACTAGAATATATTCCGCAGATTCTGAAACTTACTGCGATAGTTAGACTCTTTTAGTTGCTTGGGAATCGTCGTTTGAAGATGGGCATGTGAAACTGCGAAAAAAATTTTGAGAGCGCAGGACGGCTGCCGAAAGTCCGCGTAAAAACGCCCCCCGGGCCCAAAGTTTCACCGTGCAAAATTTCCGGTGCGGTTATTATGAAACTAGAATACATTTCGCAGATTCTGAAAGTTATTGCGATAGTTAGACTCTTTTAGTTGCTTGGGAATCGTCGTTTGAAGATGGGCATGTGAAACTGCGAGAAAAATTTTGAGAGCGCAGGACGGCTGCCGAAAGTCCGCGTAAAAACGCCCCCCGGGCCTAAAGTTTCACCGTGCAAAATTCCCGGTGATGTTATTATGAAACTAGAATACATTTCGCAGATTCTGAAACTTACTGCGATAGTTAGACTCTTTTAGTTGCTTGGGAATCGTCGTTTGAAGATGGGCATGTGAAACTGCGAGAAAAATTTTGAGAGCGCAGGACGGCTGCCGAAAGTCCGCGTAAAAACGCCCCCCGGGCCCAAAGTTTCACCGTGCAAAATTTCCGGTGCGGTTATTATGAAACTAGAATATATTCCGCAGATTCTGAAACTTACTGCGATAGTTAGACTCTTTTAGTTGCTTGGGAATCGTCGTTTGAAGATGGGCATGTGAAACTGCGAGAAAAATTTTGAGAGGGCAGGACGGCTGCCGAAAGTCCGCGTAAAAACGCCCCCCGGGCCCAAAGTTTCACCGTGCAAAATTTCCGGTGCGGTTATTATGAAACTAGAATACATTTCGCAGATTCTGAAAGTTATTGCGATAGTTAGACTCTTTTAGTTGCTTGGGAATCGTCGTTTGAAGATGGGCATGTGAAACTGCGAGAAAAATTTTGAGAGCGCAGGACGGCTGCCGAAAGTCCGCGTAAAAACGCCCCCCGGGCCTAAAGTTTCACCGTGCAAAATTCCCGGTGATGTTATTATGAAACTAGAATACATTTCGCAGATTCTGAAACTTACTGCGATAGTTAGACTCTTTTAGTTGCTTGGGAATCGTCGTTTGAAGATGGGCATGTGAAACTGCGAGAAAAATTTTGAGAGCGCAGGACGGCTGCCGAAAGTCCGCGTAAAAACGCCCCCCGGGCCCAAAGTTTCACCGTGCAAAATTTCCGGTGCGGTTATTATGAAACTAGAATATATTCCGCAGATTCTGAAACTTACTGCGATAGTTAGACTCTTTTAGTTGCTTGGGAATCGTCGTTTGAAGATGGGCATGTGAAACTGCGAAAAAAATTTTGAGAGCGCAGGACGGCTGCCGAAAGTCCGCGTAAAAACGCCCCCCGGGCCCAAAGTTTCACCGTGCAAAATTTCCGGTGCGGTTATTATGAAACTAGAATATATTCCGCAGATTCTCAAACTTACTGCGATAGTTAGACTCTTTTAGTTGCTTGGGAATCGTCGTTTGAAGATGGGCATGTGAAACTGCGAGAAAAATTTTGAGAGCGCAGGACGGCTGCCGAAAGTCCGCGTAAAAACGCCCCCCGGGCCTAAAGTTTCACCGTGCGAAATTCCCGGTGATGTTATTATGAAACTAGAATACATTTCGCAGATTCTGAAAGTTATTGCGATAGTTAGACTCTTTTAGTTGCTTGGGAATCGTCGTTTGAAGATGGGCATGTGAAACTGCGAGAAAAATTTTGAGAGCGCAGGACGGCTGCCGAAAGTCCGCGTAAAAACGCCCCCCGGGCCTAAAGTTTCACCGTGCAAAATTCCCGGTGATGTTATTATGAAACTAGAATACATTTCGCAGATTCTGAAACTTACTGCGATAGTTAGACTCTTTTAGTTGCTTGGGAATCGTCGTTTGAAGATGGGCATGTGAAACTGCGAGAAAAATTTTGAGAGCGCAGGACGGCTGCCGAAAGTCCGCGTAAAAACGCCCCCCGGGCCCAAAGTTTCACCGTGCAAAATTTCCGGTGCGGTTATTATGAAACTAGAATATATTCCGCAGATTCTGAAACTTACTGCGATAGTTAGACTCTTTTAGTTGCTTGGGAATCGTCGTTTGAAGATGGGCATGTGAAACTGCGAGAAAAATTTTGAGAGGGCAGGACGGCTGCCGAAAGTCCGCGTAAAAACGCCCCCCGGGCCCAAAGTTTCACCGTGCAAAATTTCCGGTGCGGTTATTATGAAACTAGAATACATTTCGCAGATTCTGAAAGTTATTGCGATAGTTAGACTCTTTTAGTTGCTTGGGAATCGTCGTTTGAAGATGGGCATGTGAAACTGCGAGAAAAATTTTGAGAGCGCAGGACGGCTGCCGAAAGTCCGCGTAAAAACGCCCCCCGGGCCTAAAGTTTCACCGTGCAAAATTCCCGGTGATGTTATTATGAAACTAGAATACATTTCGCAGATTCTGAAACTTACTGCGATAGTTAGACTCTTTTAGTTGCTTGGGAATCGTCGTTTGAAGATGGGCATGTGAAACTGCGAGAAAAATTTTGAGAGCGCAGGACGGCTGCCGAAAGTCCGCGTAAAAACGCCCCCCGGGCCCAAAGTTTCACCGTGCAAAATTTCCGGTGCGGTTATTATGAAACTAGAATACATTTCGCAGATTCTGAAAGTTATTGCGATAGTTAGACTCTTTTAGTTGCTTGGGAATCGTCGTTTGAAGATGGGCATGTGAAACTGCGAGAAAAATTTTGAGAGCGCAGGACGGCTGCCGAAAGTCCGCGTAAAAACGCCCCCCGGGCCTAAAGTTTCACCGTGCAAAATTCCCGGTGATGTTATTATGAAACTAGAATACATTTCGCAGATTCTGAAACTTACTGCGATAGTTAGACTCTTTTAGTTGCTTGGGAATCGTCGTTTGAAGATGGGCATGTGAAACTGCGAGAAAAATTTTGAGAGCGCAGGACGGCTGCCGAAAGTCCGCGTAAAAACGCCCCCCGGGCCCAAAGTTTCACCGTGCAAAATTTCCGGTGCGGTTATTATGAAACTAGAATATATTCCGCAGATTCTGAAACTTACTGCGATAGTTAGACTCTTTTAGTTGCTTGGGAATCGTCGTTTGAAGATGGGCATGTGAAACTGCGAGAAAAATTTTGAGAGGGCAGGACGGCTGCCGAAAGTCCGCGTAAAAACGCCCCCCGGGCCCAAAGTTTCACCGTGCAAAATTTCCGGTGCGGTTATTATGAAACTAGAATACATTTCGCAGATTCTGAAAGTTATTGCGATAGTTAGACTCTTTTAGTTGCTTGGGAATCGTCGTTTGAAGATGGGCATGTGAAACTGCGAGAAAAATTTTGAGAGCGCAGGACGGCTGCCGAAAGTCCGCGTAAAAACGCCCCCCGGGCCTAAAGTTTCACCGTGCAAAATTCCCGGTGATGTTATTATGAAACTAGAATACATTTCGCAGATTCTGAAACTTACTGCGATAGTTAGACTCTTTTAGTTGCTTGGGAATCGTCGTTTGAAGATGGGCATGTGAAACTGCGAGAAAAATTTTGAGAGCGCAGGACGGCTGCCGAAAGTCCGCGTAAAAACGCCCCCCGGGCCCAAAGTTTCACCGTGCAAAATTTCCGGTGCGGTTATTATGAAACTAGAATATATTCCGCAGATTCTGAAACTTACTGCGATAGTTAGACTCTTTTAGTTGCTTGGGAATCGTCGTTTGAAGATGGGCATGTGAAACTGCAAAAAAAATTTTGAGAGCGCAGGACGGCTGCCGAAAGTCCGCGTAAAAACGCCCCCCGGGCCCAAAGTTTCACCGTGCAAAATTTCCGGTGCGGTTATTATGAAACTAGAATATATTCCGCAGATTCTGAAACTTACTGCGATAGTTAGACTCTTTTAGTTGCTTGGGAATCGTCGTTTGAAGATGGGCATGTGAAACTGCGAGAAAAATTTTGAGAGTGCAGGACGGCTGCCGAAAGTCTGCGTAAAAACGCCCCCCGGGCCTAAAGTTTCACCGTGCAAAATTCCCGGTGATGTTATTATGAAACTAGAATACATTTCGCAGATTCTGAAAGTTATTGCGATAGTTAGACTCTTTTAGTTGCTTGGGAATCGTCGTTTGAAGATGGGCATGTGAAACTGCGAGAAAAATTTTGAGAGCGCAGGACGGCTGCCGAAAGTCTGCGTAAAAACGCCCCCCGGGCCTAAAGTTTCACCGTGCAAAATTCCCGGTGATGTTATTATGAAACTAGAATACATTTCGCAGATTCTGAAACTTACTGCGATAGTTAGACTCTTTTAGTTGCTTGGGAATCGTCGTTTGAAGATGGGCATGTGAAACTGCGAGAAAAATTTTGAGAGCGCAGAACGGCTGCCGAAAGTCCGCGTAAAAACGCCCCCCGGGCCCAAAGTTTCACCGTGCAAAATTTCCGGTGCGGTTATTATGAAACTAGAATACATTTCGCAGATTCTGAAAGTTATTGCGATAGTTAGACTCTTTTAGTTGCTTGGGAATCGTCGTTTGAAGATGGGCATGTGAAACTGCGAGAAAAATTTTGAGAGCGCAGGACGGCTGCCGAAAGTCCGCGTAAAAACGCCCCCCGGGCCTAAAGTTTCACCGTGCAAAATTCCCGGTGATGTTATTATGAAACTAGAATACATTTCGCAGATTCTGAAACTTACTGCGATAGTTAGACTCTTTTAGTTGCTTGGGAATCGTCGTTTGAAGATGGGCATGTGAAACTGCGAGAAAAATTTTGAGAGCGCAGGACGGCTGCCGAAAGTCCGCGTAAAAACGCCCCCCGGGCCCAAAGTTTCACCGTGCAAAATTTCCGGTGCGGTTATTATGAAACTAGAATATATTCCGCAGATTCTGAAACTTACTGCGATAGTTAGACTCTTTTAGTTGCTTGGGAATCGTCGTTTGAAGATGGGCATGTGAAACTGCGAGAAAAATTTTGAGAGCGCAGGACGGCTGCCGAAAGTCCGCGTAAAAACGCCCCCCGGGCCCAAAGTTTCACCGTGCAAAATTTCCGGTGCGGTTATTATGAAACTAGAATACATTTCGCAGATTCTGAAAGTTATTGCGATAGTTAGACTCTTTTAGTTGCTTGGGAATCGTCGTTTGAAGATGGGCATGTGAAACTGCGAGAAAAATTTTGAGAGCGCAGGACGGCTGCCGAAAGTCCGCGTAAAAACGCCCCCCGGGCCTAAAGTTTCACCGTGCAAAATTCCCGGTGATGTTATTATGAAACTAGAATACATTTCGCAGATTCTGAAACTTACTGCGATAGTTAGACTCTTTTAGTTGCTTGGGAATCGTCGTTTGAAGATGGGCATGTGAAACTGCGAGAAAAATTTTGAGAGCGCAGGACGGCTGCCGAAAGTCCGCGTAAAAACGCCCCCCGGGCCCAAAGTTTCACCGTGCAAAATTTCCGGTGCGGTTATTATGAAACTAGAATATATTCCGCAGATTCTGAAACTTACTGCGATAGTTAGACTCTTTTAGTTGCTTGGGAATCGTCGTTTGAAGATGGGCATGTGAAACTGCGAAAAAAATTTTGAGAGCGCAGGACGGCTGCCGAAAGTCCGCGTAAAAACGCCCCCCGGGCCCAAAGTTTCACCGTGCAAAATTTCCGGTGCGGTTATTATGAAACTAGAATACATTTCGCAGATTCTGAAAGTTATTGCGATAGTTAGACTCTTTTAGTTGCTTGGGAATCGTCGTTTGAAGATGGGCATGTGAAACTGCGAGAAAAATTTTGAGAGCGCAGGACGGCTGCCGAAAGTCCGCGTAAAAACGCCCCCCGGGCCTAAAGTTTCACCGTGCAAAATTCCCGGTGATGTTATTATGAAACTAGAATACATTTCGCAGATTCTGAAACTTACTGCGATAGTTAGACTCTTTTAGTTGCTTGGGAATCGTCGTTTGAAGATGGGCATGTGAAACTGCGAGAAAAATTTTGAGAGCGCAGGACGGCTGCCGAAAGTCCGCGTAAAAACGCCCCCGGGCCCAAAGTTTCACCGTGCAAAATTTCCGGTGCGGTTATTATGAAACTAGAATATATTCCGCAGATTCTGAAACTTACTGCGATAGTTAGACTCTTTTAGTTGCTTGGGAATCGTCGTTTGAAGATGGGCATGTGAAACTGCGAGAAAAATTTTGAGAGCGCAGGACGGCTGCCGAAAGTCCGCGTAAAAACGCCCCCCGGGCCCAAAGTTTCACCGTGCAAAATTTCCGGTGCGGTTATTATGAAACTAGAATACATTTCGCAGATTCTGAAAGTTATTGCGATAGTTAGACTCTTTTAGTTGCTTGGGAATCGTCGTTTGAAGATGGGCATGTGAAACTGCGAGAAAAATTTTGAGAGCGCAGGACGGCTGCCGAAAGTCCGCGTAAAAACGCCCCCCGGGCCTAAAGTTTCACCGTGCAAAATTCCCGGTGATGTTATTATGAAACTAGAATACATTTCGCAGATTCTGAAACTTACTGCGATAGTTAGACTCTTTTAGTTGCTTGGGAATCGTCGTTTGAAGATGGGCATGTGAAACTGCGAGAAAAATTTTGAGAGCGCAGGACGGCTGCCGAAAGTCCGCGTAAAAACGCCCCCCGGGCCCAAAGTTTCACCGTGCAAAATTTCCGGTGCGGTTATTATGAAACTAGAATATATTCCGCAGATTCTGAAACTTACTGCGATAGTTAGACTCTTTTAGTTGCTTGGGAATCGTCGTTTGAAGATGGGCATGTGAAACTGCGAAAAAAATTTTGAGAGCGCAGGACGGCTGCCGAAAGTCCGCGTAAAAACGCCCCCCGGGCCCAAAGTTTCACCGTGCAAAATTTCCGGTGCGGTTATTATGAAACTAGAATACATTTCGCAGATTCTGAAAGTTATTGCGATAGTTAGACTCTTTTAGTTGCTTGGGAATCGTCGTTTGAAGATGGGCATGTGAAACTGCGAGAAAAATTTTGAGAGCGCAGGACGGCTGCCGAAAGTCCGCGTAAAAACGCCCCCCGGGCCCAAAGTTTCACCGTGCAAAATTTCCGGTGCGGTTATTATGAAACTAGAATATATTCCGCAGATTCTGAAACTTACTGCGATAGTTAGACTCTTTTAGTTGCTTGGGAATCGTCGTTTGAAGATGGGCATGTGAAACTGCGAGAAAAATTTTGAGAGCGCAGGACGGCTGCCGAAAGTCCGCGTAAAAACGCCCCCCGGGCCCAAAGTTTCACCGTGCAAAATTTCCGGTGCGGTTATTATGAAACTAGAATACATTTCGCAGATTCTGAAAGTTATTGCGATAGTTAGACTCTTTTAGTTGCTTGGGAATCGTCGTTTGAAGATGGGCATGTGAAACTGCGAGAAAAATTTTGAGAGCGCAGGACGGCTGCCGAAAGTCCGCGTAAAAACGCCCCCCGGGCCTAAAGTTTCACCGTGCAAAATTCCCGGTGATGTTATTATGAAACTAGAATACATTTCGCAGATTCTGAAACTTACTGCGATAGTTAGACTCTTTTAGTTGCTTGGGAATCGTCGTTTGAAGATGGGCATGTGAAACTGCGAGAAAAATTTTGAGAGCGCAGGACGGCTGCCGAAAGTCCGCGTAAAAACGCCCCCCGGGCCCAAAGTTTCACCGTGCAAAATTTCCGGTGCGGTTATTATGAAACTAGAATATATTCCGCAGATTCTGAAACTTACTGCGATAGTTAGACTCTTTTAGTTGCTTGGGAATCGTCGTTTGAAGATGGGCATGTGAAACTGCGAAAAAAATTTTGAGAGCGCAGGACGGCTGCCGAAAGTCCGCGTAAAAACGCCCCCCGGGCCCAAAGTTTCACCGTGCAAAATTTCCGGTGCGGTTATTATGAAACTAGAATACATTTCGCAGATTCTGAAAGTTATTGCGATAGTTAGACTCTTTTAGTTGCTTGGGAATCGTCGTTTGAAGATGGGCATGTGAAACTGCGAGAAAAATTTTGAGAGCGCAGGACGGCTGCCGAAAGTCCGCGTAAAAACGCCCCCCGGGCCTAAAGTTTCACCGTGCAAAATTCCCGGTGATGTTATTATGAAACTAGAATACATTTCGCAGATTCTGAAACTTACTGCGATAGTTAGACTCTTTTAGTTGCTTGGGAATCGTCGTTTGAAGATGGGCATGTGAAACTGCGAGAAAAATTTTGAGAGCGCAGGACGGCTGCCGAAAGTCCGCGTAAAAACGCCCCCCGGGCCCAAAGTTTCACCGTGCAAAATTTCCGGTGCGGTTATTATGAAACTAGAATATATTCCGCAGATTCTGAAACTTACTGCGATAGTTAGACTCTTTTAGTTGCTTGGGAATCGTCGTTTGAAGATGGGCATGTGAAACTGCGAGAAAAATTTTGAGAGCGCAGGACGGCTGCCGAAAGTCCGCGTAAAAACGCCCCCCGGGCCCAAAGTTTCACCGTGCAAAATTTCCGGTGCGGTTATTATGAAACTAGAATACATTTCGCAGATTCTGAAAGTTATTGCGATAGTTAGACTCTTTTAGTTGCTTGGGAATCGTCGTTTGAAGATGGGCATGTGAAACTGCGAGAAAAATTTTGAGAGCGCAGGACGGCTGCCGAAAGTCCGCGTAAAAACGCCCCCAGGGCCTAAAGTTTCACCGTGCAAAATTCCCGGTGATGTTATTATGAAACTAGAATACATTTCGCAGATTCTGAAACTTACTGCGATAGTTAGACTCTTTTAGTTGCTTGGGAATCGTCGTTTGAAGATGGGCATGTGAAACTGCGAGAAAAATTTTGAGAGCGCAGGACGGCTGCCGAAAGTCCGCGTAAAAACGCCCCCCGGGCCCAAAGTTTCACCGTGCAAAATTTCCGGTGCGGTTATTATGAAACTAGAATATATTCCGCAGATTCTGAAACTTACTGCGATAGTTAGACTCTTTTAGTTGCTTGGGAATCGTCGTTTGAAGATGGGCATGTGAAACTGCGAAAAAAATTTTGAGAGGGCAGGACGGCTGCCGAAAGTCCGCGTAAAAACGCCCCCCGGGCCCAAAGTTTCACCGTGCAAAATTTCCGGTGCGGTTATTATGAAACTAGAATACATTTCGCAGATTCTGAAAGTTATTGCGATAGTTAGACTCTTTTAGTTGCTTGGGAATCGTCGTTTGAAGATGGGCATGTGAAACTGCGAGAAAAATTTTGAGAGCGCAGGACGGCTGCCGAAAGTCCGCGTAAAAACGCCCCCCGGGCCTAAAGTTTCACCGTGCAAAATTCCCGGTGATGTTATTATGAAACTAGAATACATTTCGCAGATTCTGAAACTTACTGCGATAGTTAGACTCTTTTAGTTGCTTGGGAATCGTCGTTTGAAGATGGGCATGTGAAACTGCGAGAAAAATTTTGAGAGCGCAGGACGGCTGCCGAAAGTCCGCGTAAAAACGCCCCCCGGGCCCAAAGTTTCACCGTGCAAAATTTCCGGTGCGGTTATTATGAAACTAGAATATATTCCGCAGATTCTGAAACTTACTGCGATAGTTAGACTCTTTTAGTTGCTTGGGAATCGTCGTTTGAAGATGGGCATGTGAAACTGCGAAAAAAATTTTGAGAGCGCAGGACGGCTGCCGAAAGTCCGCGTAAAAACGCCCCCCGGGCCCAAAGTTTCACCGTGCAAAATTTCCGGTGCGGTTATTATGAAACTAGAATACATTTCGCAGATTCTGAAAGTTATTGCGATAGTTAGACTCTTTTAGTTGCTTGGGAATCGTCGTTTGAAGATGGGCATGTGAAACTGCGAGAAAAATTTTGAGAGCGCAGGACGGCTGCCGAAAGTCCGCGTAAAAACGCCCCCCGGGCCTAAAGTTTCACCGTGCAAAATTCCCGGTGATGTTATTATGAAACTAGAATACATTTCGCAGATTCTGAAACTTACTGCGATAGTTAGACTCTTTTAGTTGCTTGGGAATCGTCGTTTGAAGATGGGCATGTGAAACTGCGAGAAAAATTTTGAGAGCGCAGGACGGCTGCCGAAAGTCCGCGTAAAAACGCCCCCCGGGCCCAAAGTTTCACCGTGCAAAATTTCCGGTGCGGTTATTATGAAACTAGAATATATTCCGCAGATTCTGAAACTTACTGCGATAGTTAGACTCTTTTAGTTGCTTGGGAATCGTCGTTTGAAGATGGGCATGTGAAACTGCGAGAAAAATTTTGAGAGGGCAGGACGGCTGCCGAAAGTCCGCGTAAAAACGCCCCCCGGGCCCAAAGTTTCACCGTGCAAAATTTCCGGTGCGGTTATTATGAAACTAGAATACATTTCGCAGATTCTGAAAGTTATTGCGATAGTTAGACTCTTTTAGTTGCTTGGGAATCGTCGTTTGAAGATGGGCATGTGAAACTGCGAGAAAAATTTTGAGAGCGCAGGACGGCTGCCGAAAGTCCGCGTAAAAACGCCCCCCGGGCCTAAAGTTTCACCGTGCAAAATTCCCGGTGATGTTATTATGAAACTAGAATACATTTCGCAGATTCTGAAACTTACTGCGATAGTTAGACTCTTTTAGTTGCTTGGGAATCGTCGTTTGAAGATGGGCATGTGAAACTGCGAGAAAAATTTTGAGAGCGCAGGACGGCTGCCGAAAGTCCGCGTAAAAACGCCCCCCGGGCCCAAAGTTTCACCGTGCAAAATTTCCGGTGCGGTTATTATGAAACTAGAATATATTCCGCAGATTCTGAAACTTACTGCGATAGTTAGACTCTTTTAGTTGCTTGGGAATCGTCGTTTGAAGATGGGCATGTGAAACTGCGAAAAAAATTTTGAGAGCGCAGGACGGCTGCCGAAAGTCCGCGTAAAAACGCCCCCCGGGCCCAAAGTTTCACCGTGCAAAATTTCCGGTGCGGTTATTATGAAACTAGAATATATTCCGCAGATTCTCAAACTTACTGCGATAGTTAGACTCTTTTAGTTGCTTGGGAATCGTCGTTTGAAGATGGGCATGTGAAACTGCGAGAAAAATTTTGAGAGCGCAGGACGGCTGCCGAAAGTCCGCGTAAAAACGCCCCCCGGGCCTAAAGTTTCACCGTGCGAAATTCCCGGTGATGTTATTATGAAACTAGAATACATTTCGCAGATTCTGAAAGTTATTGCGATAGTTAGACTCTTTTAGTTGCTTGGGAATCGTCGTTTGAAGATGGGCATGTGAAACTGCGAGAAAAATTTTGAGAGCGCAGGACGGCTGCCGAAAGTCCGCGTAAAAACGCCCCCCGGGCCTAAAGTTTCACCGTGCAAAATTCCCGGTGATGTTATTATGAAACTAGAATACATTTCGCAGATTCTGAAACTTACTGCGATAGTTAGACTCTTTTAGTTGCTTGGGAATCGTCGTTTGAAGATGGGCATGTGAAACTGCGAGAAAAATTTTGAGAGCGCAGGACGGCTGCCGAAAGTCCGCGTAAAAACGCCCCCCGGGCCCAAAGTTTCACCGTGCAAAATTTCCGGTGCGGTTATTATGAAACTAGAATATATTCCGCAGATTCTGAAACTTACTGCGATAGTTAGACTCTTTTAGTTGCTTGGGAATCGTCGTTTGAAGATGGGCATGTGAAACTGCGAGAAAAATTTTGAGAGGGCAGGACGGCTGCCGAAAGTCCGCGTAAAAACGCCCCCCGGGCCCAAAGTTTCACCGTGCAAAATTTCCGGTGCGGTTATTATGAAACTAGAATACATTTCGCAGATTCTGAAAGTTATTGCGATAGTTAGACTCTTTTAGTTGCTTGGGAATCGTCGTTTGAAGATGGGCATGTGAAACTGCGAGAAAAATTTTGAGAGCGCAGGACGGCTGCCGAAAGTCCGCGTAAAAACGCCCCCCGGGCCTAAAGTTTCACCGTGCAAAATTCCCGGTGATGTTATTATGAAACTAGAATACATTTCGCAGATTCTGAAACTTACTGCGATAGTTAGACTCTTTTAGTTGCTTGGGAATCGTCGTTTGAAGATGGGCATGTGAAACTGCGAGAAAAATTTTGAGAGCGCAGGACGGCTGCCGAAAGTCCGCGTAAAAACGCCCCCCGGGCCCAAAGTTTCACCGTGCAAAATTTCCGGTGCGGTTATTATGAAACTAGAATACATTTCGCAGATTCTGAAAGTTATTGCGATAGTTAGACTCTTTTAGTTGCTTGGGAATCGTCGTTTGAAGATGGGCATGTGAAACTGCGAGAAAAATTTTGAGAGCGCAGGACGGCTGCCGAAAGTCCGCGTAAAAACGCCCCCCGGGCCTAAAGTTTCACCGTGCAAAATTCCCGGTGATGTTATTATGAAACTAGAATACATTTCGCAGATTCTGAAACTTACTGCGATAGTTAGACTCTTTTAGTTGCTTGGGAATCGTCGTTTGAAGATGGGCATGTGAAACTGCGAGAAAAATTTTGAGAGCGCAGGACGGCTGCCGAAAGTCCGCGTAAAAACGCCCCCCGGGCCCAAAGTTTCACCGTGCAAAATTTCCGGTGCGGTTATTATGAAACTAGAATATATTCCGCAGATTCTGAAACTTACTGCGATAGTTAGACTCTTTTAGTTGCTTGGGAATCGTCGTTTGAAGATGGGCATGTGAAACTGCGAGAAAAATTTTGAGAGGGCAGGACGGCTGCCGAAAGTCCGCGTAAAAACGCCCCCCGGGCCCAAAGTTTCACCGTGCAAAATTTCCGGTGCGGTTATTATGAAACTAGAATACATTTCGCAGATTCTGAAAGTTATTGCGATAGTTAGACTCTTTTAGTTGCTTGGGAATCGTCGTTTGAAGATGGGCATGTGAAACTGCGAGAAAAATTTTGAGAGCGCAGGACGGCTGCCGAAAGTCCGCGTAAAAACGCCCCCCGGGCCTAAAGTTTCACCGTGCAAAATTCCCGGTGATGTTATTATGAAACTAGAATACATTTCGCAGATTCTGAAACTTACTGCGATAGTTAGACTCTTTTAGTTGCTTGGGAATCGTCGTTTGAAGATGGGCATGTGAAACTGCGAGAAAAATTTTGAGAGCGCAGGACGGCTGCCGAAAGTCCGCGTAAAAACGCCCCCCGGGCCCAAAGTTTCACCGTGCAAAATTTCCGGTGCGGTTATTATGAAACTAGAATATATTCCGCAGATTCTGAAACTTACTGCGATAGTTAGACTCTTTTAGTTGCTTGGGAATCGTCGTTTGAAGATGGGCATGTGAAACTGCAAAAAAAATTTTGAGAGCGCAGGACGGCTGCCGAAAGTCCGCGTAAAAACGCCCCCCGGGCCCAAAGTTTCACCGTGCAAAATTTCCGGTGCGGTTATTATGAAACTAGAATATATTCCGCAGATTCTGAAACTTACTGCGATAGTTAGACTCTTTTAGTTGCTTGGGAATCGTCGTTTGAAGATGGGCATGTGAAACTGCGAGAAAAATTTTGAGAGTGCAGGACGGCTGCCGAAAGTCTGCGTAAAAACGCCCCCCGGGCCTAAAGTTTCACCGTGCAAAATTCCCGGTGATGTTATTATGAAACTAGAATACATTTCGCAGATTCTGAAAGTTATTGCGATAGTTAGACTCTTTTAGTTGCTTGGGAATCGTCGTTTGAAGATGGGCATGTGAAACTGCGAGAAAAATTTTGAGAGCGCAGGACGGCTGCCGAAAGTCTGCGTAAAAACGCCCCCCGGGCCTAAAGTTTCACCGTGCAAAATTCCCGGTGATGTTATTATGAAACTAGAATACATTTCGCAGATTCTGAAACTTACTGCGATAGTTAGACTCTTTTAGTTGCTTGGGAATCGTCGTTTGAAGATGGGCATGTGAAACTGCGAGAAAAATTTTGAGAGCGCAGAACGGCTGCCGAAAGTCCGCGTAAAAACGCCCCCCGGGCCCAAAGTTTCACCGTGCAAAATTTCCGGTGCGGTTATTATGAAACTAGAATACATTTCGCAGATTCTGAAAGTTATTGCGATAGTTAGACTCTTTTAGTTGCTTGGGAATCGTCGTTTGAAGATGGGCATGTGAAACTGCGAGAAAAATTTTGAGAGCGCAGGACGGCTGCCGAAAGTCCGCGTAAAAACGCCCCCCGGGCCTAAAGTTTCACCGTGCAAAATTCCCGGTGATGTTATTATGAAACTAGAATACATTTCGCAGATTCTGAAACTTACTGCGATAGTTAGACTCTTTTAGTTGCTTGGGAATCGTCGTTTGAAGATGGGCATGTGAAACTGCGAGAAAAATTTTGAGAGCGCAGGACGGCTGCCGAAAGTCCGCGTAAAAACGCCCCCCGGGCCCAAAGTTTCACCGTGCAAAATTTCCGGTGCGGTTATTATGAAACTAGAATATATTCCGCAGATTCTGAAACTTACTGCGATAGTTAGACTCTTTTAGTTGCTTGGGAATCGTCGTTTGAAGATGGGCATGTGAAACTGCGAGAAAAATTTTGAGAGCGCAGGACGGCTGCCGAAAGTCCGCGTAAAAACGCCCCCCGGGCCCAAAGTTTCACCGTGCAAAATTTCCGGTGCGGTTATTATGAAACTAGAATACATTTCGCAGATTCTGAAAGTTATTGCGATAGTTAGACTCTTTTAGTTGCTTGGGAATCGTCGTTTGAAGATGGGCATGTGAAACTGCGAGAAAAATTTTGAGAGCGCAGGACGGCTGCCGAAAGTCCGCGTAAAAACGCCCCCCGGGCCTAAAGTTTCACCGTGCAAAATTCCCGGTGATGTTATTATGAAACTAGAATACATTTCGCAGATTCTGAAACTTACTGCGATAGTTAGACTCTTTTAGTTGCTTGGGAATCGTCGTTTGAAGATGGGCATGTGAAACTGCGAGAAAAATTTTGAGAGCGCAGGACGGCTGCCGAAAGTCCGCGTAAAAACGCCCCCCGGGCCCAAAGTTTCACCGTGCAAAATTTCCGGTGCGGTTATTATGAAACTAGAATATATTCCGCAGATTCTGAAACTTACTGCGATAGTTAGACTCTTTTAGTTGCTTGGGAATCGTCGTTTGAAGATGGGCATGTGAAACTGCGAAAAAAATTTTGAGAGCGCAGGACGGCTGCCGAAAGTCCGCGTAAAAACGCCCCCCGGGCCCAAAGTTTCACCGTGCAAAATTTCCGGTGCGGTTATTATGAAACTAGAATACATTTCGCAGATTCTGAAAGTTATTGCGATAGTTAGACTCTTTTAGTTGCTTGGGAATCGTCGTTTGAAGATGGGCATGTGAAACTGCGAGAAAAATTTTGAGAGCGCAGGACGGCTGCCGAAAGTCCGCGTAAAAACGCCCCCCGGGCCTAAAGTTTCACCGTGCAAAATTCCCGGTGATGTTATTATGAAACTAGAATACATTTCGCAGATTCTGAAACTTACTGCGATAGTTAGACTCTTTTAGTTGCTTGGGAATCGTCGTTTGAAGATGGGCATGTGAAACTGCGAGAAAAATTTTGAGAGCGCAGGACGGCTGCCGAAAGTCCGCGTAAAAACGCCCCCGGGCCCAAAGTTTCACCGTGCAAAATTTCCGGTGCGGTTATTATGAAACTAGAATATATTCCGCAGATTCTGAAACTTACTGCGATAGTTAGACTCTTTTAGTTGCTTGGGAATCGTCGTTTGAAGATGGGCATGTGAAACTGCGAGAAAAATTTTGAGAGCGCAGGACGGCTGCCGAAAGTCCGCGTAAAAACGCCCCCCGGGCCCAAAGTTTCACCGTGCAAAATTTCCGGTGCGGTTATTATGAAACTAGAATACATTTCGCAGATTCTGAAAGTTATTGCGATAGTTAGACTCTTTTAGTTGCTTGGGAATCGTCGTTTGAAGATGGGCATGTGAAACTGCGAGAAAAATTTTGAGAGCGCAGGACGGCTGCCGAAAGTCCGCGTAAAAACGCCCCCCGGGCCTAAAGTTTCACCGTGCAAAATTCCCGGTGATGTTATTATGAAACTAGAATACATTTCGCAGATTCTGAAACTTACTGCGATAGTTAGACTCTTTTAGTTGCTTGGGAATCGTCGTTTGAAGATGGGCATGTGAAACTGCGAGAAAAATTTTGAGAGCGCAGGACGGCTGCCGAAAGTCCGCGTAAAAACGCCCCCCGGGCCCAAAGTTTCACCGTGCAAAATTTCCGGTGCGGTTATTATGAAACTAGAATATATTCCGCAGATTCTGAAACTTACTGCGATAGTTAGACTCTTTTAGTTGCTTGGGAATCGTCGTTTGAAGATGGGCATGTGAAACTGCGAAAAAAATTTTGAGAGCGCAGGACGGCTGCCGAAAGTCCGCGTAAAAACGCCCCCCGGGCCCAAAGTTTCACCGTGCAAAATTTCCGGTGCGGTTATTATGAAACTAGAATACATTTCGCAGATTCTGAAAGTTATTGCGATAGTTAGACTCTTTTAGTTGCTTGGGAATCGTCGTTTGAAGATGGGCATGTGAAACTGCGAGAAAAATTTTGAGAGCGCAGGACGGCTGCCGAAAGTCCGCGTAAAAACGCCCCCCGGGCCCAAAGTTTCACCGTGCAAAATTTCCGGTGCGGTTATTATGAAACTAGAATATATTCCGCAGATTCTGAAACTTACTGCGATAGTTAGACTCTTTTAGTTGCTTGGGAATCGTCGTTTGAAGATGGGCATGTGAAACTGCGAGAAAAATTTTGAGAGCGCAGGACGGCTGCCGAAAGTCCGCGTAAAAACGCCCCCCGGGCCCAAAGTTTCACCGTGCAAAATTTCCGGTGCGGTTATTATGAAACTAGAATACATTTCGCAGATTCTGAAAGTTATTGCGATAGTTAGACTCTTTTAGTTGCTTGGGAATCGTCGTTTGAAGATGGGCATGTGAAACTGCGAGAAAAATTTTGAGAGCGCAGGACGGCTGCCGAAAGTCCGCGTAAAAACGCCCCCCGGGCCTAAAGTTTCACCGTGCAAAATTCCCGGTGATGTTATTATGAAACTAGAATACATTTCGCAGATTCTGAAACTTACTGCGATAGTTAGACTCTTTTAGTTGCTTGGGAATCGTCGTTTGAAGATGGGCATGTGAAACTGCGAGAAAAATTTTGAGAGCGCAGGACGGCTGCCGAAAGTCCGCGTAAAAACGCCCCCCGGGCCCAAAGTTTCACCGTGCAAAATTTCCGGTGCGGTTATTATGAAACTAGAATATATTCCGCAGATTCTGAAACTTACTGCGATAGTTAGACTCTTTTAGTTGCTTGGGAATCGTCGTTTGAAGATGGGCATGTGAAACTGCGAAAAAAATTTTGAGAGCGCAGGACGGCTGCCGAAAGTCCGCGTAAAAACGCCCCCCGGGCCCAAAGTTTCACCGTGCAAAATTTCCGGTGCGGTTATTATGAAACTAGAATACATTTCGCAGATTCTGAAAGTTATTGCGATAGTTAGACTCTTTTAGTTGCTTGGGAATCGTCGTTTGAAGATGGGCATGTGAAACTGCGAGAAAAATTTTGAGAGCGCAGGACGGCTGCCGAAAGTCCGCGTAAAAACGCCCCCCGGGCCTAAAGTTTCACCGTGCAAAATTCCCGGTGATGTTATTATGAAACTAGAATACATTTCGCAGATTCTGAAACTTACTGCGATAGTTAGACTCTTTTAGTTGCTTGGGAATCGTCGTTTGAAGATGGGCATGTGAAACTGCGAGAAAAATTTTGAGAGCGCAGGACGGCTGCCGAAAGTCCGCGTAAAAACGCCCCCCGGGCCCAAAGTTTCACCGTGCAAAATTTCCGGTGCGGTTATTATGAAACTAGAATATATTCCGCAGATTCTGAAACTTACTGCGATAGTTAGACTCTTTTAGTTGCTTGGGAATCGTCGTTTGAAGATGGGCATGTGAAACTGCGAGAAAAATTTTGAGAGCGCAGGACGGCTGCCGAAAGTCCGCGTAAAAACGCCCCCCGGGCCCAAAGTTTCACCGTGCAAAATTTCCGGTGCGGTTATTATGAAACTAGAATACATTTCGCAGATTCTGAAAGTTATTGCGATAGTTAGACTCTTTTAGTTGCTTGGGAATCGTCGTTTGAAGATGGGCATGTGAAACTGCGAGAAAAATTTTGAGAGCGCAGGACGGCTGCCGAAAGTCCGCGTAAAAACGCCCCCCGGGCCTAAAGTTTCACCGTGCAAAATTCCCGGTGATGTTATTATGAAACTAGAATACATTTCGCAGATTCTGAAACTTACTGCGATAGTTAGACTCTTTTAGTTGCTTGGGAATCGTCGTTTGAAGATGGGCATGTGAAACTGCGAGAAAAATTTTGAGAGCGCAGGACGGCTGCCGAAAGTCCGCGTAAAAACGCCCCCCGGGCCCAAAGTTTCACCGTGCAAAATTTCCGGTGCGGTTATTATGAAACTAGAATATATTCCGCAGATTCTGAAACTTACTGCGATAGTTAGACTCTTTTAGTTGCTTGGGAATCGTCGTTTGAAGATGGGCATGTGAAACTGCGAAAAAAATTTTGAGAGCGCAGGACGGCTGCCGAAAGTCCGCGTAAAAACGCCCCCCGGGCCCAAAGTTTCACCGTGCAAAATTTCCGGTGCGGTTATTATGAAACTAGAATACATTTCGCAGATTCTGAAAGTTATTGCGATAGTTAGACTCTTTTAGTTGCTTGGGAATCGTCGTTTGAAGATGGGCATGTGAAACTGCGAGAAAAATTTTGAGAGCGCAGGACGGCTGCCGAAAGTCCGCGTAAAAACGCCCCCCGGGCCTAAAGTTTCACCGTGCAAAATTCCCGGTGATGTTATTATGAAACTAGAATACATTTCGCAGATTCTGAAACTTACTGCGATAGTTAGACTCTTTTAGTTGCTTGGGAATCGTCGTTTGAAGATGGGCATGTGAAACTGCGAGAAAAATTTTGAGAGCGCAGGACGGCTGCCGAAAGTCCGCGTAAAAACGCCCCCCGGGCCCAAAGTTTCACCGTGCAAAATTTCCGGTGCGGTTATTATGAAACTAGAATACATTTCGCAGATTCTGAAAGTTATTGCGATAGTTAGACTCTTTTAGTTGCTTGGGAATCGTCGTTTGAAGATGGGCATGTGAAACTGCGAGAAAAATTTTGAGAGCGCAGGACGGCTGCCGAAAGTCCGCGTAAAAACGCCCCCCGGGCCTAAAGTTTCACCGTGCAAAATTCCCGGTGATGTTATTATGAAACTAGAATACATTTCGCAGATTCTGAAACTTACTGCGATAGTTAGACTCTTTTAGTTGCTTGGGAATCGTCGTTTGAAGATGGGCATGTGAAACTGCGAGAAAAATTTTGAGAGCGCAGGACGGCTGCCGAAAGTCCGCGTAAAAACGCCCCCCGGGCCCAAAGTTTCACCGTGCAAAATTTCCGGTGCGGTTATTATGAAACTAGAATATATTCCGCAGATTCTGAAACTTACTGCGATAGTTAGACTCTTTTAGTTGCTTGGGAATCGTCGTTTGAAGATGGGCATGTGAAACTGCGAAAAAAATTTTGAGAGCGCAGGACGGCTGCCGAAAGTCCGCGTAAAAACGCCCCCCGGGCCCAAAGTTTCACCGTGCAAAATTTCCGGTGCGGTTATTATGAAACTAGAATATATTCCGCAGATTCTGAAACTTACTGCGATAGTTAGACTCTTTTAGTTGCTTGGGAATCGTCGTTTGAAGATGGGCATGTGAAACTGCGAAAAAAATTTTGAGAGCGCAGGACGGCTGCCGAAAGTCCGCGTAAAAACGCCCCCCGGGCCCAAAGTTTCACCGTGCAAAATTTCCGGTGCGGTTATTATGAAACTAGAATATATTCCGCAGATTCTGAAACTTACTGCGATAGTTAGACTCTTTTAGTTGCTTGGGAATCGTCGTTTGAAGATGGGCATGTGAAACTGCGAGAAAAATTTTGAGAGCGCAGGACGGCTGCCGAAAGTCCGCGTAAAAACGCCCCCCGGGCCCAAAGTTTCACCGTGCAAAATTTCCGGTGCGGTTATTATGAAACTAGAATACATTTCGCAGATTCTGAAAGTTATTGCGATAGTTAGACTCTTTTAGTTGCTTGGGAATCGTCGTTTGAAGATGGGCATGTGAAACTGCGAGAAAAATTTTGAGAGCGCAGGACGGCTGCCGAAAGTCCGCGTAAAAACGCCCCCCGGGCCTAAAGTTTCACCGTGCAATATTCCCGGTGATGTTATTATGAAACTAGAATACATTTCGCAGATTCTGAAACTTACTGCGATAGTTAGACTCTTTTAGTTGCTTGGGAATCGTCGTTTGAAGATGGGCATGTGAAACTGCGAGAAAAATTTTGAGAGCGCAGGACGGCTGCCGAAAGTCCGCGTAAAAACGCCCCCCGGGCCCAAAGTTTCACCGTGCAAAATTTCCGGTGCGGTTATTATGAAACTAGAATATATTCCGCAGATTCTGAAACTTACTGCGATAGTTAGACTCTTTTAGTTGCTTGGGAATCGTCGTTTGAAGATGGGCATGTGAAACTGCGAAAAAAATTTTGAGAGCGCAGGACGGCTGCCGAAAGTCCGCGTAAAAACGCCCCCCGGGCCCAAAGTTTCACCGTGCAAAATTTCCGGTGCGGTTTTTATGAAACTAGAATACATTTCGCAGATTCTGAAAGTTATTGCGATAGTTAGACTCTTTTAGTTGCTTGGGAATCGTCGTTTGAAGATGGGCATGTGAAACTGCGAGAAAAATTTTGAGAGCGCAGGACGGCTGCCGAAAGTCCGCGTAAAAACGCCCCCCGGGCCTAAAGTTTCACCGTGCAAAATTCCCGGTGATGTTATTATGAAACTAGAATACATTTCGCAGATTCTGAAACTTACTGCGATAGTTAGACTCTTTTAGTTGCTTGGGAATCGTCGTTTGAAGATGGGCATGTGAAACTGCGAGAAAAATTTTGAGAGCGCAGGACGGCTGCCGAAAGTCCGCGTAAAAACGCCCCCCGGGCCCAAAGTTTCACCGTGCAAAATTTCCGGTGCGGTTATTATGAAACTAGAATATATTCCGCAGATTCTGAAACTTACTGCGATAGTTAGACTCTTTTAGTTGCTTGGGAATCGTCGTTTGAAGATGGGCATGTGAAACTGCGAGAAAAATTTTGAGAGCGCAGGACGGCTGCCGAAAGTCCGCGTAAAAACGCCCCCCGGGCCCAAAGTTTCACCGTGCAAAATTTCCGGTGCGGTTATTATGAAACTAGAATACATTTCGCAGATTCTGAAAGTTATTGCGATAGTTAGACTCTTTTAGTTGCTTGGGAATCGTCGTTTGAAGATGGGCATGTGAAACTGCGAGAAAAATTTTGAGAGCGCAGGACGGCTGCCGAAAGTCCGCGTAAAAACGCCCCCCGGGCCTAAAGTTTCACCGTGCAAAATTCCCGGTGATGTTATTATGAAACTAGAATACATTTCGCAGATTCTGAAACTTACTGCGATAGTTAGACTCTTTTAGTTGCTTGGGAATCGTCGTTTGAAGATGGGCATGTGAAACTGCGAGAAAAATTTTGAGAGCGCAGGACGGCTGCCGAAAGTCCGCGTAAAAACACCCCCCGGGCCCAAAGTTTCACCGTGCAAAATTTCCGGTGCGGTTATTATGAAACTAGAATATATTCCGCAGATTCTGAAACTTACTGCGATAGTTAGACTCTTTTAGTTGCTTGGGAATCGTCGTTTGAAGATGGGCATGTGAAACTGCGAAAAAAATTTTGAGAGCGCAGGACGGCTGCCGAAAGTCCGCGTAAAAACGCCCCCCGGGCCCAAAGTTTCACCGTGCAAAATTTCCGGTGCGGTTATTATGAAACTAGAATATATTCCGCAGATTCTGAAACTTACTGCGATAGTTAGACTCTTTTAGTTGCTTGGGAATCGTCGTTTGAAGATGGGCATGTGAAACTGCGAGAAAAATTTTGAGAGCGCAGGACGGCTGCCGAAAGTCTGCGTAAAAACGCCCCCCGGGCCTAAAGTTTCACCGTGCAAAATTCCCGGTGATGTTATTATGAAACTAGAATACATTTCGCAGATTCTGAAAGTTATTGCGATAGTTAGACTCTTTTAGTTGCTTGGGAATCGTCGTTTGAAGATGGGCATGTGAAACTGCGAGAAAAATTTTGAGAGCGCAGGACGGCTGCCGAAAGTCCGCGTAAAAACGCCCCCCGGGCCTAAAGTTTCACCGTGCAAAATTCCCGGTGATGTTATTATGAAACTAGAATACATTTCGCAGATTCTGAAACTTACTGCGATAGTTAGACTCTTTTAGTTGCTTGGGAATCGTCGTTTGAAGATGGGCATGTGAAACTGCGAGAAAAATTTTGAGAGCGCAGGACGGCTGCCGAAAGTCCGCGTAAAAACACCCCCCGGGCCCAAAGTTTCACCGTGCAAAATTTCCGGTGCGGTTATTATGAAACTAGAATATATTCCGCAGATTCTGAAACTTACTGCGATAGTTAGACTCTTTTAGTTGCTTGGGAATCGTCGTTTGAAGATGGGCATGTGAAACTGCGAAAAAAATTTTGAGAGCGCAGGACGGCTGCCGAAAGTCCGCGTAAAAACGCCCCCCGGGCCCAAAGTTTCACCGTGCAAAATTTCCGGTGCGGTTATTATGAAACTAGAATATATTCCGCAGATTCTGAAACTTACTGCGATAGTTAGACTCTTTTAGTTGCTTGGGAATCGTCGTTTGAAGATGGGCATGTGAAACTGCGAGAAAAATTTTGAGAGCGCAGGACGGCTGCCGAAAGTCTGCGTAAAAACGCCCCCCGGGCCTAAAGTTTCACCGTGCAAAATTCCCGGTGATGTTATTATGAAACTAGAATACATTTCGCAGATTCTGAAAGTTATTGCGATAGTTAGACTCTTTTAGTTGCTTGGGAATCGTCGTTTGAAGATGGGCATGTGAAACTGCGAGAAAAATTTTGAGAGCGCAGGACGGCTGCCGAAAGTCTGCGGAAAAACGCCCCCCGGGCCTAAAGTTTCACCGTGCAAAATTCCCGGTGATGTTATTATGAAACTAGAATACATTTCGCAGATTCTGAAACTTACTGCGATAGTTAGACTCTTTTAGTTGCTTGGGAATCGTCGTTTGAAGATGGGCATGTGAAACTGCGAGAAAAATTTTGAGAGCGCAGGACGGCTGCCGAAAGTCCGCGTAAAAACGCCCCCCGGGCCCAAAGTTTCACCGTGCAAAATTTCCGGTGCGGTTATTATGAAACTAGAATACATTTCGCAGATTCTGAAAGTTATTGCGATAGTTAGACTCTTTTAGTTGCTTGGGAATCGTCGTTTGAAGATGGGCATGTGAAACTGCGAGAAAAATTTTGAGAGCGCAGGACGGCTGCCGAAAGTCCGCGTAAAAACGCCCCCCGGGCCCAAAGTTTCACCGTGCAAAATTTCCGTTGCGGTTATTATGAAACTAGAATACATTTCGCAGATTCTGAAAGTTATTGCGATAGTTAGACTCTTTTAGTTGCTTGGGAATCGTCGTTTGAAGATGGGCATGTGAAACTGCGAGAAAAATTTTGAGAGCGCAGGACGGCTGCCGAAAGTCCGCGTAAAAACGCCCCCCGGGCCCAAAGTTTCACCGTGCAAAATTTCCGGTGCGGTTATTATGAAACTAGAATATATTCCGCAGATTCTGAAACTTACTGCGATAGTTAGACTCTTTTAGTTGCTTGGGAATCGTCGTTTGAAGATGGGCATGTGAAACTGCGAAAAAAATTTTGAGAGCGCAGGACGGCTGCCGAAAGTCCGCGTAAAAACGCCCCCCGGGCCCAAAGTTTCACCGTGCAAAATTTCCGGTGCGGTTATTATGAAACTAGAATACATTTCGCAAATTCTGAAAGTTATTGCGATAGTTAGACTCTTTTAGTTGCTTGGGAATCGTCGTTTGAAGATGGGCATGTGAAACTGCGAGAAAAATTTTGAGAGCGCAGGACGGCTGCCGAAAGTCCGCGTAAAAACGCCCCCCGGGCCTAAAGTTTAACCGTGCAAAATTCCCGGTGATGTTATTATGAAACTAGAATACATTTCGCAGATTCTGAAACTTACTGCGATAGTTAGACTCTTTTAGTTGCTTGGGAATCGTCGTTTGAAGATGGGCATGTGAAACTGCGAGAAAAATTTTGAGAGCGCAGGACGGCTGCCGAAAGTCCGCGTAAAAACGCCCCCCGGGCCCAAAGTTTCACCGTGCAAAATTTCCGGTGCGGTTATTATGAAACTAGAATATATTCCGCAGATTCTGAAACTTACTGCGATAGTTAGACTCTTTTAGTTGCTTGGGAATCGTCGTTTGAAGATGGGCATGTGAAACTGCGAAAAAAATTTTGAGAGCGCAGGACGGCTGCCGAAAGTCCGCGTAAAAACGCCCCCCGGGCCCAAAGTTTCACCGTGCAAAATTTCCGGTGCGGTTATTATGAAACTAGAATACATTTCGCAGATTCTGAAAGTTATTGCGATAGTTAGACTCTTTTAGTTGCTTGGGAATCGTCGTTTGAAGATGGGCATGTGAAACTGCGAGAAAAATTTTGAGAGCGCAGGACGGCTGCCGAAAGTCCGCGTAAAAACGCCCCCCGGGCCTAAAGTTTCACCGTGCAAAATTCCCGGTGATGTTATTATGAAACTAGAATACATTTCGCAGATTCTGAAACTTACTGCGATAGTTAGACTCTTTTAGTTGCTTGGGAATCGTCGTTTGAAGATGGGCATGTGAAACTGCGAGAAAAATTTTGAGAGCGCAGGACGGCTGCCGAAAGTCCGCGTAAAAACGCCCCCCGGGCCCAAAGTTTCACCGTGCAAAATTTCCGGTGCGGTTATTATGAAACTAGAATACATTTCGCAGATTCTGAAAGTTATTGCGATAGTTAGACTCTTTTAGTTGCTTGGGAATCGTCGTTTGAAGATGGGCATGTGAAACTGCGAGAAAAATTTTGAGAGCGCAATACGGCTGCCGAAAGTCCGCGTAAAAACGCCCCCCGGGCCTAAAGTTTCACCGTGCAAAATTCCCGGTGATGTTATTATGAAACTAGAATACATTTCGCAGATTCTGAAACTTACTGCGATAGTTAGACTCTTTTAGTTGCTTGGGAATCGTCGTTTGAAGATGGGCATGTGAAACTGCGAGAAAAATTTTGAGAGCGCAGGACGGCTGCCGAAAGTCCGCGTAAAAACGCCCCCCGGGCCCAAAGTTTCACCGTGCAAAATTTCCGGTGCGGTTATTATGAAACTAGAATATATTCCGCAGATTCTGAAACTTACTGCGATAGTTAGACTCTTTTAGTTGCTTGGGAATCGTCGTTTGAAGATGGGCATGTGAAACTGCGAAAAAAATTTTGAGAGCGCAGGACGGCTGCCGAAAGTCCGCGTAAAAACGCCCCCCGGGCCCAAAGTTTCACCGTGCAAAATTTCCGGTGCGGTTATTATGAAACTAGAATATATTCCGCAGATTCTGAAACTTACTGCGATAGTTAGACTCTTTTAGTTGCTTGGGAATCGTCGTTTGAAGATGGGCATGTGAAACTGCGAGAAAAATTTTGAGAGCGCAGGACGGCTGCCGAAAGTCCGCGTAAAAACGCCCCCCGGGCCCAAAGTTTCACCGTGCAAAATTTCCGGTGCGGTTATTATGAAACTAGAATACATTTCGCAGATTCTGAAAGTTATTGCGATAGTTAGACTCTTTTAGTTGCTTGGGAATCGTCGTTTGAAGATGGGCATGTGAAACTGCGAGAAAAATTTTGAGAGCGCAGGACGGCTGCCGAAATTCCGCGTAAAAACGCCCCCCGGGCCTAAAGTTTCACCGTGCAAAATTCCCGGTGATGTTATTATGAAACTAGAATACATTTCGCAGATTCTGAAACTTACTGCGATAGTTAGACTCTTTTAGTTGCTTGGGAATCGTCGTTTGAAGATGGGCATGTGAAACTGCGAGAAAAATTTTGAGAGCGCAGGACGGCTGCCGAAAGTCCGCGTAAAAACGCCCCCCGGGCCCAAAGTTTCACCGTGCAAAATTTCCGGTGCGGTTATTATGGAACTAGAATATATTCCGCAGATTCTGAAACTTACTGCGATAGTTAGACTCTTTTAGTTGCTTGGGAATCGTCGTTTGAAGATGGGCATGTGAAACTGCGAAAAAAATTTTGAGAGCGCAGGACGGCTGCCGAAAGTCCGCGTAAAAACGCCCCCCGGGCCCAAAGTTTCACCGTGCAAAATTTCCGGTGCGGTTATTATGAAACTAGAATACATTTCGCAGATTCTGAAAGTTATTGCGATAGTTAGACTCTTTTAGTTGCTTGGGAATCGTCGTTTGAAGATGGGCATGTGAAACTGCGAGAAAAATTTTGAGAGCGCAGGACGGCTGCCGAAAGTCCGCGTAAAAACGCCCCCCGGGCCTAAAGTTTCACCGTGCAAAATTCCCGGTGATGTTATTATGAAACTAGAATACATTTCGCAGATTCTGAAACTTACTGCGATAGTTAGACTCTTTTAGTTGCTTGGGAATCGTCGTTTGAAGATGGGCATGTGAAACTGCGAGAAAAATTTTGAGAGCGCAGGACGGCTGCCGAAAGTCCGCGTAAAAACGCCCCCCGGGCCCAAAGTTTCACCGTGCAAAATTTCCGGTGCGGTTATTATGAAACTAGAATATATTCCGCAGATTCTGAAACTTACTGCGATAGTTAGACTCTTTTAGTTGCTTGGGAATCGTCGTTTGAAGATGGGCATGTGAAACTGCGAGAAAAATTTTGAGAGCGCAGGACGGCTGCCGAAAGTCCGCGTAAAAACGCCCCCCGGGCCCAAAGTTTCACCGTGCAAAATTTCCGGTGCGGTTATTATGAAACTAGAATACATTTCGCAGATTCTGAAAGTTATTGCGATAGTTAGACTCTTTTAGTTGCTTGGGAATCGTCGTTTGAAGATGGGCATGTGAAACTGCGAGAAAAATTTTGAGAGCGCAGGACGGCTGCCGAAAGTCCGCGTAAAAACGCCCCCCGGGCCTAAAGTTTCACCGTGCAAAATTCCCGGTGATGTTATTATGAAACTAGAATACATTTCGCAGATTCTGAAACTTACTGCGATAGTTAGACTCTTTTAGTTGCTTGGGAATCGTCGTTTGAAGATGGGCATGTGAAACTGCGAGAAAAATTTTGAGAGCGCAGGACGGCTGCCGAAAGTCCGCGTAAAAACACCCCCCGGGCCCAAAGTTTCACCGTGCAAAATTTCCGGTGCGGTTATTATGAAACTAGAATATATTCCGCAGATTCTGAAACTTACTGCGATAGTTAGACTCTTTTAGTTGCTTGGGAATCGTCGTTTGAAGATGGGCATGTGAAACTGCGAAAAAAATTTTGAGAGCGCAGGACGGCTGCCGAAAGTCCGCGTAAAAACGCCCCCCGGGCCCAAAGTTTCACCGTGCAAAATTTCCGGTGCGGTTATTATGAAACTAGAATATATTCCGCAGATTCTGAAACTTACTGCGATAGTTAGACTCTTTTAGTTGCTTGGGAATCGTCGTTTGAAGATGGGCATGTGAAACTGCGAGAAAAATTTTGAGAGCGCAGGACGGCTGCCGAAAGTCTGCGTAAAAACGCCCCCCGGGCCTAAAGTTTCACCGTGCAAAATTCCCGGTGATGTTATTATGAAACTAGAATACATTTCGCAGATTCTGAAAGTTATTGCGATAGTTAGACTCTTTTAGTTGCTTGGGAATCGTCGTTTGAAGATGGGCATGTGAAACTGCGAGAAAAATTTTGAGAGCGCAGGACGGCTGCCGAAAGTCCGCGTAAAAACGCCCCCCGGGCCTAAAGTTTCACCGTGCAAAATTCCCGGTGATGTTATTATGAAACTAGAATACATTCCGCAGATTCTGAAACTTACTGCGATAGTTAGACTCTTTTAGTTGCTTGGGAATCGTCGTTTGAAGATGGGCATGTGAAAACGCGAAAAAAATTTTGAGAGCGCAGGACGGCTGCCGAAAGTCCGCGTAAAAACGCCCCCCGGGCCCAAAGTTTCACCGTGCAAAATTTCCGGTGCGGTTATTATGAAACTAGAATATATTCCGCAGATTCTGAAACTTACTGCGATAGTTAGACTCTTTTAGTTGCTTGGGAATCGTCGTTTGAAGATGGGCATGTGAAACTGCGAGAAAAATTTTGAGAGCGCAGGACGGCTGCCGAAAGTCTGCGTAAAAACGCCCCCCGGGCCTAAAGTTTCACCGTGCAAAATTCCCGGTGATGTTATTATGAAACTAGAATACATTTCGCAGATTCTGAAAGTTATTGCGATAGTTAGACTCTTTTAGTTGCTTGGGAATCGTCGTTTGAAGATGGGCATGTGAAACTGCGAGAAAAATTTTGAGAGCGCAGGACGGCTGCCGAAAGTCTGCGTAAAAACGCCCCCCGGGCCTAAAGTTTCACCGTGCAAAATTCCCGGTGATGTTATTATGAAACTAGAATACATTTCGCAGATTCTGAAACTTACTGCGATAGTTAGACTCTTTTAGTTGCTTGGGAATCGTCGTTTGAAGATGGGCATGTGAAACTGCGAGAAAAATTTTGAGAGCGCAGGACGGCTGCCGAAAGTCCGCGTAAAAACGCCCCCCGGGCCCAAAATTTCACCGTGCAAAATTTCCGGTGCGGTTATTATGAAACTAGAATACATTTCGCAGATTCTGAAAGTTATTGCGATAGTTAGACTCTTTTAGTTGCTTGGGAATCGTCGTTTGAAGATGGGCATGTGAAACTGCGAGAAAATTTTTGAGAGCGCAGGACGGCTGCCGAAAGTCCGCGTAAAAACGCCCCCCGGGCCCAAAGTTTCACCGTGCAAAATTTCCGGTGCGGTTATTATGAAACTAGAATACATTTCGCAGATTCTGAAAGTTATTGCGATAGTTAGACTCTTTTAGTTGCTTGGGAATCGTCGTTTGAAGATGGGCATGTGAAACTGCGAGAAAAATTTTGAGAGCGCAGGACGGCTGCCGAAAGTCCGCGTAAAAACGCCCCCCGGGCCCAAAGTTTCACCGTGCAAAATTTCCGGTGCGGTTATTATGAAACTAGAATATATTCCGCAGATTCTGAAACTTACTGCGATAGTTAGACTCTTTTAGTTGCTTGGGAATCGTCGTTTGAAGATGGGCATGTGAAACTGCGAAAAAAATTTTGAGAGCGCAGGACGGCTGCCGAAAGTCCGCGTAAAAACGCCCCCCGGGCCCAAAGTTTCACCGTGCAAAATTTCCGGTGCGGTTATTATGAAACTAGAATACATTTCGCAGATTCTGAAAGTTATTGCGATAGTTAGACTCTTTTAGTTGCTTGGGAATCGTCGTTTGAAGATGGGCATGTGAAACTGCGAGAAAAATTTTGAGAGCGCAGGACGGCTGCCGAAAGTCCGCGTAAAAACGCCCCCCGGGCCTAAAGTTTAACCGTGCAAAATTCCCGGTGATGTTATTATGAAACTAGAATACATTTCGCAGATTCTGAAACTTACTGCGATAGTTAGACTCTTTTAGTTGCTTGGGAATCGTCGTTTGAAGATGGGCATGTGAAACTGCGAGAAAAATTTTGAGAGCGCAGGACGGCTGCCGAAAGTCCGCGTAAAAACGCCCCCCGGGCCCAAAGTTTCACCGTGCAAAATTTCCGGTGCGGTTATTATGAAACTAGAATATATTCCGCAGATTCTGAAACTTACTGCGATAGTTAGACTCTTTTAGTTGCTTGGGAATCGTCGTTTGAAGATGGGCATGTGAAACTGCGAAAAAAATTTTGAGAGCGCAGGACGGCTGCCGAAAGTCCGCGTAAAAACGCCCCCCGGGCCCAAAGTTTCACCGTGCAAAATTTCCGGTGCGGTTATTATGAAACTAGAATACATTTCGCAGATTCTGAAAGTTATTGCGATAGTTAGACTCTTTTAGTTGCTTGGGAATCGTCGTTTGAAGATGGGCATGTGAAACTGCGAGAAAAATTTTGAGAGCGCAGGACGGCTGCCGAAAGTCCGCGTAAAAACGCCCCCCGGGCCTAAAGTTTCACCGTGCAAAATTCCCGGTGATGTATTATGAAACTAGAATACATTTCGCAGATTCTGAAACTTACTGCGATAGTTAGACTCTTTTAGTTGCTTGGGAATCGTCGTTTGAAGATGGGCATGTGAAACTGCGAGAAAAATTTTGAGAGCGCAGGACGGCTGCCGAAAGTCCGCGTAAAAACGCCCCCCGGGCCCAAAGTTTCACCGTGCAAAATTTCCGGTGCGGTTATTATGAAACTAGAATACATTTCGCAGATTCTGAAAGTTATTGCGATAGTTAGACTCTTTTAGTTGCTTGGGAATCGTCGTTTGAAGATGGGCATGTGAAACTGCGAGAAAAATTTTGAGAGCGCAGGACGGCTGCCGAAAGTCCGCGTAAAAACGCCCCCCGGGCCTAAAGTTTCACCGTGCAAAATTCCCGGTGATGTTATTATGAAACTAGAATACATTTCGCAGATTCTGAAAGTTATTGCGATAGTTAGACTCTTTTAGTTGCTTGGGAATCGTCGTTTGAAGATGGGCATGTGAAACTGCGAGAAAAATTTTGAGAGCGCAGGACGGCTGCCGAAAGTCCGCGTAAAAACGCCCCCCGGGCCTAAAGTTTCACCGTGCAAAATTCCCGGTGATGTTATTATGAAACTAGAATACATTTCGCAGATTCTGAAACTTACTGCGATAGTTAGACTCTTTTAGTTGCTTGGGAATCGTCGTTTGAAGATGGGCATGTGAAACTGCGAGAAAAATTTTGAGAGCGCAGGACGGCTGCCGAAAGTCCGCGTAAAAACACCCCCCGGGCCCAAAGTTTCACCGTGCAAAATTTCCGGTGCGGTTATTATGAAACTAGAATATATTCCGCAGATTCTGAAACTTACTGCGATAGTTAGACTCTTTTAGTTGCTTGGGAATCGTCGTTTGAAGATGGGCATGTGAAAACGCGAAAAAAATTTTGAGAGCGCAGGACGGCTGCCGAAAGTCCGCGTAAAAACGCCCCCCGGGCCCAAAGTTTCACCGTGCAAAATTTCCGGTGCGGTTATTATGAAACTAGAATATATTCCGCAGATTCTGAAACTTACTGCGATAGTTAGACTCTTTTAGTTGCTTGGGAATCGTCGTTTGAAGATGGGCATGTGAAACTGCGAGAAAAATTTTGAGAGCGCAGGACGGCTGCCGAAAGTCTGCGTAAAAACGCCCCCCGGGCCTAAAGTTTCACCGTGCAAAATTCCCGGTGATGTTATTATGAAACTAGAATACATTTCGCAGATTCTGAAAGTTATTGCGATAGTTAGACTCTTTTAGTTGCTTGGGAATCGTCGTTTGAAGATGGGCATGTGAAACTGCGAGAAAAATTTTGAGAGCGCAGGACGGCTGCCGAAAGTCTGCGTAAAAACGCCCCCCGGGCCTAAAGTTTCACCGTGCAAAATTCCCGGTGATGTTATTATGAAACTAGAATACATTTCGCAGATTCTGAAACTTACTGCGATAGTTAGACTCTTTTAGTTGCTTGGGAATCGTCGTTTGAAGATGGGCATGTGAAACTGCGAGAAAAATTTTGAGAGCGCAGGACGGCTGCCGAAAGTCCGCGTAAAAACGCCCCCCGGGCCCAAAGTTTCACCGTGCAAAATTTCCGGTGCGGTTATTATGAAACTAGAATACATTTCGCAGATTCTGAAAGTTATTGCGATAGTTAGACTCTTTTAGTTGCTTGGGAATCGTCGTTTGAAGATGGGCATGTGAAACTGCGAGAAAATTTTTGAGAGCGCAGGACGGCTGCCGAAAGTCCGCGTAAAAACGCCCCCCGGGCCCAAAGTTTCACCGTGCAAAATTTCCGGTGCGGTTATTATGAAACTAGAATACATTTCGCAGATTCTGAAAGTTATTGCGATAGTTAGACTCTTTTAGTTGCTTGGGAATCGTCGTTTGAAGATGGGCATGTGAAACTGCGAGAAAAATTTTGAGAGCGCAGGACGGCTGCCGAAAGTCCGCGTAAAAACGCCCCCCGGGCCCAAAGTTTCACCGTGCAAAATTTCCGGTGCGGTTATTATGAAACTAGAATATATTCCGCAGATTCTGAAACTTACTGCGATAGTTAGACTCTTTTAGTTGCTTGGGAATCGTCGTTTGAAGATGGGCATGTGAAACTGCGAAAAAAATTTTGAGAGCGCAGGACGGCTGCCGAAAGTCCGCGTAAAAACGCCCCCCGGGCCCAAAGTTTCACCGTGCAAAATTTCCGGTGCGGTTATTATGAAACTAGAATACATTTCGCAGATTCTGAAAGTTATTGCGATAGTTAGACTCTTTTAGTTGCTTGGGAATCGTCGTTTGAAGATGGGCATGTGAAACTGCGAGAAAAATTTTGAGAGCGCAGGACGGCTGCCGAAAGTCCGCGTAAAAACGCCCCCCGGGCCTAAAGTTTCACCGTGCAAAATTCCCGGTGATGTTATTATGAAACTAGAATACATTTCGCAGATTCTGAAACTTACTGCGATAGTTAGACTCTTTTAGTTGCTTGGGAATCGTCGTTTGAAGATGGGCATGTGAAACTGCGAGAAAAATTTTGAGAGCGCAGGACGGCTGCCGAAAGTCCGCGTAAAAACGCCCCCCGGGCCCAAAGTTTCACCGTGCAAAATTTCCGGTGCGGTTATTATGAAACTAGAATATATTCCGCAGATTCTGAAACTTACTGCGATAGTTAGACTCTTTTAGTTGCTTGGGAATCGTCGTTTGAAGATGGGCATGTGAAACTGCGAGAAAAATTTTGAGAGCGCAGGACGGCTGCCGAAAGTCCGCGTAAAAACGCCCCCCGGGCCCAAAGTTTCACCGTGCAAAATTTCCGGTGCGGTTATTATGAAACTAGAATACATTTCGCAGATTCTGAAAGTTATTGCGATAGTTAGACTCTTTTAGTTGCTTGGGAATCGTCGTTTGAAGATGGGCATGTGAAACTGCGAGAAAAATTTTGAGAGCGCAGGACGGCTGCCGAAAGTCCGCGTAAAAACGCCCCCCGGGCCTAAAGTTTCACCGTGCAAAATTCCCGGTGATGTTATTATGAAACTAGAATACATTTCGCAGATTCTGAAACTTACTGCGATAGTTAGACTCTTTTAGTTGCTTGGGAATCGTCGTTTGAAGATGGGCATGTGAAACTGCGAGAAAAATTTTGAGAGCGCAGGACGGCTGCCGAAAGTCCGCGTAAAAACGCCCCCCGGGCCCAAAGTTTCACCGTGCAAAATTTCCGGTGCGGTTATTATGAAACTAGAATACATTTCGCAGATTCTGAAAGTTATTGCGATAGTTAGACTCTTTTAGTTGCTTGGGAATCGTCGTTTGAAGATGGGCATGTGAAACTGCGAGAAAAATTTTGAGAGCGCAGGACGGCTGCCGAAAGTCCGCGTAAAAACGCCCCCCGGGCCTAAAGTTTCACCGTGCAAAATTCCCGGTGATGTTATTATGAAACTAGAATACATTTCGCAGATTCTGAAACTTACTGCGATAGTTAGACTCTTTTAGTTACTTGGGAATCGTCGTTTGAAGATGGGCATGTGAAACTGCGAGAAAAATTTTGAGAGCGCAGGACGGCTGCCGAAAGTCCGCGTAAAAACGCCCCCCGGGCCCAAAGTTTCACCGTGCAAAATTTCCGGTGCGGTTATTATGAAACTAGAATATATTCCGCAGATTCTGAAACTTACTGCGATAGTTAGACTCTTTTAGTTGCTTGGGAATCGTCGTTTGAAGATGGGCATGTGAAACTGCGAAAAAAATTTTGAGAGCGCAGGACGGCTGCCGAAAGTCCGCGTAAAAACGCCCCCCGGGCCCAAAGTTTCACCGTGCAAAATTTCCGGTGCGGTTATTATGAAACTAGAATACATTTCGCAGATTCTGAAAGTTATTGCGATAGTTAGACTCTTTTAGTTGCTTGGGAATCGTCGTTTGAAGATGGGCATGTGAAACTGCGAGAAAAATTTTGAGAGCGCAGGACGGCTGCCGAAAGTCCGCGTAAAAACGCCCCCCGGGCCCAAAGTTTCACCGTGCAAAATTTCCGGTGCGGTTATTATGAAACTAGAATATATTCCGCAGATTCTGAAACTTACTGCGATAGTTAGACTCTTTTAGTTGCTTGGGAATCGTCGTTTGAAGATGGGCATGTGAAACTGCGAGAAAAATTTTGAGAGCGCAGGACGGCTGCCGAAAGTCCGCGTAAAAACGCCCCCCGGGCCCAAAGTTTCACCGTGCAAAATTTCCGGTGCGGTTATTATGAAACTAGAATACATTTCGCAGATTCTGAAAGTTATTGCGATAGTTAGACTCTTTTAGTTGCTTGGGAATCGTCGTTTGAAGATGGGCATGTGAAACTGCGAGAAAAATTTTGAGAGCGCAGGACGGCTGCCGAAAGTCCGCGTAAAAACGCCCCCCGGGCCTAAAGTTTCACCGTGCAAAATTCCCGGTGATGTTATTATGAAACTAGAATACATTTCGCAGATTCTGAAACTTACTGCGATAGTTAGACTCTTTTAGTTGCTTGGGAATCGTCGTTTGAAGATGGGCATGTGAAACTGCGAGAAAAATTTTGAGAGCGCAGGACGGCTGCCGAAAGTCCGCGTAAAAACGCCCCCCGGGCCCAAAGTTTCACCGTGCAAAATTTCCGGTGCGGTTATTATGAAACTAGAATATATTCCGCAGATTCTGAAACTTACTGCGATAGTTAGACTCTTTTAGTTGCTTGGGAATCGTCGTTTGAAGATGGGCATGTGAAACTGCGAAAAAAATTTTGAGAGCGCAGGACGGCTGCCGAAAGTCCGCGTAAAAACGCCCCCCGGGCCCAAAGTTTCACCGTGCAAAATTTCCGGTGCGGTTATTATGAAACTAGAATACATTTCGCAGATTCTGAAAGTTATTGCGATAGTTAGACTCTTTTAGTTGCTTGGGAATCGTCGTTTGAAGATGGGCATGTGAAACTGCGAGAAAAATTTTGAGAGCGCAGGACGGCTGCCGAAAGTCCGCGTAAAAACGCCCCCCGGGCCCAAAGTTTCACCGTGCAAAATTTCCGGTGCGGTTATTATGAAACTAGAATATATTCCGCAGATTCTGAAACTTACTGCGATAGTTAGACTCTTTTAGTTGCTTGGGAATCGTCGTTTGAAGATGGGCATGTGAAACTGCGAAAAAAATTTTGAGAGCGCAGGACGGCTGCCGAAAGTCCGCGTAAAAACGCCCCCCGGGCCCAAAGTTTCACCGTGCAAAATTTCCGGTGCGGTTATTATGAAACTAGAATACATTTCGCAGATTCTGAAACTTACTGCGATAGTTAGACTCTTTTAGTTGCTTGGGAATCGTCGTTTGAAGATGGGCATGTGAAACTGCGAGAAAAATTTTGAGAGCGCAGGACGGCTGCCGAAAGTCCGCGTAAAAACGCCCCCCGGGCCCAAAGTTTCACCGTGCAAAATTTCCGGTGCGGTTATTATGAAACTAGAATATATTCCGCAGATTCTGAAACTTACTGCGATAGTTAGACTCTTTTAGTTGCTTGGGAATCGTCGTTTGAAGATGGGCATGTGAAACTGCGAGAAAAATTTTGAGAGCGCAGGACGGCTGCCGAAAGTCCGCGTAAAAACGCCCCCCGGGCCCAAAGTTTCACCGTGCAAAATTTCCGGTGCGGTTATTATGAAACTAGAATACATTTCGCAGATTCTGAAAGTTATTGCGATAGTTAGACTCTTTTAGTTGCTTGGGAATCATCGTTTGAAGATGGGCATGTGAAACTGCGAGAAAAATTTTGAGAGCGCAGGACGGCTGCCGAAAGTCCGCGTAAAAACGCCCCCCGGGCCTAAAGTTTCACCGTGCAAAATTCCCGGTGATGTTATTATGAAACTAGAATACATTTCGCAGATTCTGAAACTTACTGCGATAGTTAGACTCTTTTAGTTGCTTGGGAATCGTCGTTTGAAGATGGGCATGTGAAACTGCGAGAAAAATTTTGAGAGCGCAGGACGGCTGCCGAAAGTCCGCGTAAAAACGCCCCCCGGGCCCAAAGTTTCACCGTGCAAAATTTCCGGTGCGGTTATTATGAAACTAGAATATATTCCGCAGATTCTGAAACTTACTGCGATAGTTAGACTCTTTTAGTTGCTTGGGAATCGTCGTTTGAAGATGGGCATGTGAAACTGCGAAAAAAATTTTGAGAGCGCAGGACGGCTGCCGAAAGTCCGCGTAAAAACGCCCCCCGGGCCCAAAGTTTCACCGTGCAAAATTTCCGGTGCGGTTATTATGAAACTAGAATACATTTCGCAGATTCTGAAAGTTATTGCGATAGTTAGACTCTTTTAGTTGCTTGGGAATCGTCGTTTGAAGATGGGCATGTGAAACTGCGAGAAAAATTTTGAGAGCGCAGGACGGCTGCCGAAAGTCCGCGTAAAAACGCCCCCCGGGCCCAAAGTTTCACCGTGCAAAATTTCCGGTGCGGTTATTATGAAACTAGAATATATTCCGCAGATTCTGAAACTTACTGCGATAGTTAGACTCTTTTAGTTGCTTGGGAATCGTCGTTTGAAGATGGGCATGTGAAACTGCGAAAAAAATTTTGAGAGCGCAGGACGGCTGCCGAAAGTCCGCGTAAAAACGCCCCCCGGGCCCAAAGTTTCACCGTGCAAAATTTCCGGTGCGGTTATTATGAAACTAGAATACATTTCGCAGATTCTGAAACTTACTGCGATAGTTAGACTCTTTTAGTTGCTTGGGAATCGTCGTTTAAAGATGGGCATGTGAAACTGCGAGAAAAATTTTGAGAGCGCAGGACGGCTGCCGAAAGTCCGCGTAAAAACGCCCCCCGGGCCCAAAGTTTCACCGTGCAAAATTTCCGGTGCGGTTATTATGAAACTAGAATATATTCCGCAGATTCTGAAACTTACTGCGATAGTTAGACTCTTTTAGTTGCTTGGGAATCGTCGTTTGAAGATGGGCATGTGAAACTGCGAAAAAAATTTTGAGAGCGCAGGACGGCTGCCGAAAGTCCGCGTAAAATCGCCCCCCGGGCCCAAAGTTTCACCGTGCAAAATTTCCGGTGCGGTTATTATGAAACTAGAATACATTTCGCAGATTCTGAAAGTTATTGCGATAGTTAGACTCTTTTAGTTGCTTGGGAATCGTCGTTTGAAGATGGGCATGTGAAACTGCGAGAAAAATTTTGAGAGCGCAGGACGGCTGCCGAAAGTCCGCGTAAAAACGCCCCCCGGGCCTAAAGTTTCACCGTGCAAAATTCCCGGTGATGTTATTATGAAACTAGAATACATTTCGCAGATTCTGAAACTTACTGCGATTGTTAGACTCTTTTAGTTGCTTGGGAATCGTCGTTTGAAGATGGGCATGTGAAACTGCGAGAAAAATTTTGAGAGCGCAGGACGGCTGCCGAAAGTCCGCGTAAAAACGCCCCCCGGGCCCAAAGTTTCACCGTGCAAAATTTCCGGTGCGGTTATTATGAAACTAGAATACATTTCGCAGATTCTGAAAGTTATTGCGATAGTTAGACTTTTTTAGTTGCTTGGGAATCGTCGTTTGAAGATGGGCATGTGAAACTGCGAGAAAAATTTTGAGAGCGCAGGACGGCTGCCGAAAGTCCGCGTAAAAACGCCCCCCGGGCCTAAAGTTTCACCGTGCAAAATTCCCGGTGATGTTATTATGAAACTAGAATACATTTCGCAGATTCTGAAACTTACTGCGATAGTTAGACTCTTTTAGTTGCTTGGGAATCGTCGTTTGAAGATGGGCATGTGAAACTGCGAGAAAAATTTTGAGAGCGCAGGACGGCTGCCGAAAGTCCGCGTAAAAACGCCCCCCGGGCCCAAAGTTTCACCGTGCAAAATTTCCGGTGCGGTTATTATGAAACTAGAATATATTCCGCAGATTCTGAAACTTACTGCGATAGTTAGACTCTTTTAGTTGCTTGGGAATCGTCGTTTGAAGATGGGCATGTGAAACTGCGAAAAAAATTTTGAGAGCGCAGGACGGCTGCCGAAAGTCCGCGTAAAAACGCCCCCCGGGCCCAAAGTTTCACCGTGCAAAATTTCCGGTGCGGTTATTATGAAACTAGAATACATTTCGCAGATTCTGAAAGTTATTGCGATAGTTAGACTCTTTTAGTTGCTTGGGAATCGTCGTTTGAAGATGGGCATGTGAAACTGCGAGAAAAATTTTGAGAGCGCAGGACGGCTGCCGAAAGTCCGCGTAAAAACGCCCCCCGGGCCCAAAGTTTCACCGTGCAAAATTTCCGGTGCGGTTATTATGAAACTAGAATATATTCCGCAGATTCTGAAACTTACTGCGATAGTTAGACTCTTTTAGTTGCTTGGGAATCGTCGTTTGAAGATGGGCATGTGAAACTGCGAGAAAAATTTTGAGAGCGCAGGACGGCTGCCGAAAGTCCGCGTAAAAACGCCCCCCGGGCCCAAAGTTTCACCGTGCAAAATTTCCGGTGCGGTTATTATGAAACTAGAATACATTTCGCAGATTCTGAAAGTTATTGCGATAGTTAGACTCTTTTAGTTGCTTGGGAATCGTCGTTTGAAGATGGGCATGTGAAACTGCGAGAAAAATTTTGAGAGCGCAGGACGGCTGCCGAAAGTCC